>JANCIO010000238.1:0-50437 GCA_027604855.1 Psilocybe subaeruginosa | reverse complement strand
CAGAGCTAAACATAGGAACAGGTTCTCGCCGTCTTAGTTTCCCCCACCTCAACTCGCCGACCGAAACCTTTCCACAGAATCCAGGCATGTGCATGCCGAAGGAGGATTGTGAGTACATGCCAAGCGGCGGCAACTGCCGGTTGGCAAGTTTGGAAGGGTTTGTACACTTCGTTGAAGGTTGTTCAGTTCTTCCATTTTCCCCTCCTGCTAGTCTCGTCGTTTCTCCTCTCTCCATCCCATCCACGTCGCCTCCTGTCTTCTCGACCCACTCTTTCCTTTTGAATTCACACTCTTTACCCAAGAATACAATGTTCACCCAGCTTTTTGCCGTCGCCGCCCTCGCTATCGCTGCTCAATGTGGGTTACTCCACAGTTTACGAGGTTCAAAATACTGATCGTTCCTTCTATTTTATTTTTACTAGCTGTTGCCGCCGCAGATTGCACCAGAAGCTATACCATTCAGGACGGAGATTACTGCGACAAGATTTCGCAAGCGCAGAATGTGTCCACGTAAGTGCTTACTGGAGATAGTTGCCAGCGCCAGCCCTGACGATTATGCATCCAGCTACCAACTCGCTGTCGTAAACAGCGACTCGGTCGACACATCATGCTCCAACCTCCAACCTGGGGCTTCTCTTTGCCTGGCACAGAATGCAGAGGAGGACTGTCGCACAACCTACACCGTCGTCCTCGGAGACACCTGTGATAGTGTGGCCGCCAGCAATGGGCTGAACAGTACCATTCTCTACTTGAACAATCCCCAGATCAACGAAGCATGCAGCAACATCTACACGGGCGAAGTGCGTACATTTATCAATAAAATTTTATTTCAGAAATTGATAGGAAACTGACTCAAATTTCTTCAACAGGTTCTTTGCACCTCAAAGACCGTCCAAGTAGCTCCTATCCCCGCTAAAGGCGTTTCCATCGCCGCTCCTGGATCTTCGACGACTCTTCTCATCCCATCCTCCACGAAGGCAGCTACACCAGCGACCACAGCTGCCCCCACCATCGCGACCACAGCTGCCCCCGCCGTCGCGACCACAGCTGCAGCTGATGGCTCCGACGACGACGATTGCGACGACGACAGCAATGCCGATGATGATGATGATGATGATCTTCCTTTCTGCGACGAGCTTTAAGTGATCGATCCTCTCATCACGCATCAATCAACACCCTTTCCGTACTATCTCCACCCTACCCTTTTTCTTCTCTCGAGCCTGGCCGATTCTTATGGGAGACGAAAATCAGCCGGCCAGATCCCCGCGTCTCCTTCCTCTCCTCTCTTCTCTTTATTCTCTTCTCTTATCCTTATACCATAAAGTATCGGTCAGATTCTATTACGTCCCCTTCTACCCCCAGCGGTTACGCCTGCTATGGCTCTCTTTTCTCCTTGCCCAGTGTCCACTGGAGACACTAGCACTTTCAACCCCTGCTTCTGCTTGCTATGCATTAACATTACAATTCCATCTCCGGCTTCAACCCAGTGGGTCGATAGGGTCCGGGATGTGCATCCATTATCTCTTTTTTGTGGTCTGTTCTTAGATAGAATAGACGAAATGTTCAGCCCAATAAACGATTGCTTTGGACGAAAGCCTACTATTACATGCCGGGGTTTGTGTGGCCTTTTTTGCTTCAACGAAAGATCTGTCAGAGGCTTCATTATGATGTGATTCATCAGCGTTTTGATTGTTCCCTTTGTTCAACGAAAATAGAGATTGTACACAGGTCAAATTTATTGGCCGTATCCCTGTTTTATGATGTTCTTTCATCTATTGATCGTGATACAGGACACTGTATAGTGGAATGGTCTGCCCATTCATGACACGTTCGGAATGCTATGGAAGTTTTTTTCTGCAGATTCATTGCAGAATTTGGCATTGTTTCAGCATGCGGAGCATGTGCGGCACTTATGTAAGCATGCCTCAACGAAACTTATGCATGCTTTCTCCGCCTCACTCCGTTCCAACTTCCGTCCGAGCCAAAGGTCGACGCGGCAGGACAATCTCTACATAGAGTCTTTTGGAGCCTCTCCATGATCTCCTGCTTGCGGATAATTAAGGCAGAGATGTCTGCCATAGCAGCATCAGAAGCCCTTTTAAAGCGTCATCGATCGATTGATCATCTGGTCTTTGGCTTCTTAATGCACGGCACAGGCTACAACAGGAAACGCAAAGGCTTGTGCGTTTGAACATAGTGCAAATTTCTACGAGCTATGACGTCGACTTCATGTTGATATATCTTCCAAAACCACACCTGTCAGAGCTAGCGCTCGGAAGAAGTCGCGTTTCACCGTTTTAATCCAAGGTTACCTAGAGATATATCCTCTTTGCTCCACGGCCTTGGCTTCACCTGATAAATTCCCAAAAACCTCGTTCTTGCGCGGCTCGTCTTGGCTCACGCCTCATCGGCCTTGATTCTTCTTGCAAAGATCGTGTGTGCTACTCCCCAGTAGGTCTAACTCGATTTCCACCCCTTCAAATGTCCAGGCGTAGCTTCCGCCGTCTCCGCCGATCTCTCTCGTGAATCTGATGCACAAGACCATGCATGTTTAGCCTATATTTCGGGGAGAAATGAGCTATGCACTTATAGCACCATCCGACTTTACTCTTTTCCGGGCGCTCTGGAGGAAGAATCGCTACTGTGGTATTTTAAAACCATCTCCAATCCCCTCTCGTCTCAAAACGATCTTCTCTCGACCTTCTCAGGCGAAAACATAAACATATTATTCAACACAAGATACTATGCTATTTAAATGTAGGCGTTATGGCGTACATAAAGCTGCAATCAGTGATTATTTGGAGCCCTGGTTATTCATTCGGAAAAGAAAATGCAGCTTTCAAAACTTGCTTTGCTCGCCTCTTTTGTGGGGGCTTCTGTAGCACACACTCGTATCTGGGGAGTGTGGGTCAACGACGTGGATCAAGGTGATGGTGTGGGTGTCTATGTACGTGTGCATTTTTACTACTATCGCAACTGTAACGATCATCTTGTTTACAATTAAATTAATGAATCCGTTAGGTTCGCTCTCCTCCAACAAACGATCCGGTCAAGGATTTGACCTCTAGTGCTATGACTTGCAATGTCAACAATAGTGGTAATGCGGTTTCACTGCTATTTCTTTGCTGTGATAGTGTTTGATCACCTATGTACTTTTTAGCCGTTCCCCAGACCGTGTCCGTCAAAGCTGGTGACAAACTGACTTTTGAATGGTTCCATAACACGTCAGTAGCTCTTTTTGATTTGAATGATTCCATGTCTAACGAAGGCTTTCATAGACGCGGAGATGATATCATTGCAAGCTCTCACAAGGGACCAAGTCAGTATCTCGACATGCGTTGTACATACTGAGCCGCCACTTACCATCCCTTCAGTCTTGGTATATATTGCACCCACTGACACAAATGGCGCTCCGGGACCGGTCTGGACGAAGCTCTTCCACTTCGGGATCACTGGGAATCTGTGGGCCGTCGACGACCTTCTCGCTACCAAAGGAAAGCACAACATTATCGTTCCAGATATCCCTGCAGGCAATTATCTGCTCCGCGGTAAGTGCCACTAGAACGTTCTCGTTGTATGAAGAGACAGCTTATGTACATACTAAATAACCACCCAGCTGAGATCATCGCCCTGCACGAAGCGAACGTCGCATACACCGATAACCCCGTCAGAGGCGCGCAGCTTTACATGAACTGTGTCCAGCTCCAGGTGACATCCTCTGGAAGCCTCTCCCTCCCTGCTGGAACATCGTTCCCCGGTACGTCTAAGCACCATTCCATTCACGCTGTCCAATTGCATCGCGTCGCCACCCGTCCACCCCTCGTTCTTTTCTTACTCACGTCTTTATCTTATCTATTTGGTAGGATCGTACACGTCGGATACTCCGGGAATAGTATGGAACATCTACTCCACGACTTTGAACCAAAGCACGTACCCGATTCCAGGTCCCGCAGTGTGGTCTGGCGCAGCAGGGGGGTCTATCGCTGCTTAATTTAAACCATTTGTCGAGTCCATAATATTGCTTGGGAAATAAAAATACTGAATGCTATTGGCCATTGTCATTACTTGAAGATATCACGTCGGCCATGGATTCCACGAATAAGCCTGATACTCCCGCGACTCGTAAGTCGGGTATCTAGCACAGTTTCATTTCACCTTATGTATAATTGACTCATAACCTTTCCTTGCTTTCAATGAACGGAGCTTAGGGCTGTTCCCGTTAGGGGAGATTAGAGAAAACAATCACGGACTAGTTTATGACGTAACTGAAGATGGTATGTTGCTGGTGTAGGTCTTGTAGGATGCAAACGGATGCGAGCAGGCGCTAAGGACATATTCCTTTCTGATGTCATAAGATGGGTTTGAAATACCTTACATCATAAATGGAGGTGACTAAGACTGAACAAGAGAAATAAAGGGAAATAAGCGATTATCTGTCCCCTTCTGTCCCGCTGGTTGGCTTGTGTGCGCACCATCGGAGCCATCACCGGTTGGCGTGGCAGTTCAAACGGCCAATGTTCATCGCACTACGTTTGAACATTATCTTCTGCGTCAGAATACGGTAAGTAGGATGCAGGTCTGAAAATCATAACGATGTGGACATAGCCATCGAATAAACTTAGCTACGATGGTTTATTTTCTGATTAAGAAGCGTCTCACAAGATTTCACAGTACAGTGTAACATGAGGCATTTATAGAGTCCTAAATGGTTTATTTGGTGTCCATAAACCCCTGCTATGTACTCCCTCCGCACTGTGTTGAAATTCTGCCATGAGCAGCGCAGGACCTGATAGCCTACCTCTCGACACATCTAACCCTCACCTTTACTTGCCATCCTCTTTATCACATGATTTGTCGATTGCTTCATATGTTCTCGTCAGTGCATTGGTTGTAAGTCGCATGTAATTTGCTCAGGGGCTTGGGCCTCTGGAATTGTTATTGGATCAACACTCAAGGGTGCTATCGTTCAGGTTCAGCTCTGGGATGTTATAAACAATCTCAAGACCGACTGCAAACTTTTGAGAAAGCATCGCCTGAGGCTGCCTGCCATTGCATATTGGACATCGAGGTGACATTGAAGCATCTTCTAAGGGCGCTCTAAAATACATAGAACATCGGTCGCTAACAGCTACTTGAAATAGGGTTGAAATAGGGTGACAATTCTTCTGTATCTCCTTGTCGCCACAATATATTCAAGTGAGTTCGATGCTACTCTATCAAGCTCTCTGAGCAGGATAATTGTTTTTGTGTGTAATAGCGGCGCCCATTGGAAACTGTGAGAAGCTCGTAGTGATCATCTTCAATCGCTCGTTACCTGTAATATACAGGTCTCTCCTTCCGCTACCACACTTCACGGTGATGAACGTCATGGCATGTCGCGTGTATCGGAAAACAAAAGCCGGCGTCTACAGAGAGAACTCGACGGTAGACCCTATAAGCGCCCTCAACTTTGGCCACAAAACGACACTTCCGTCCTCTAGAACAGACTGTACCTCAGAACCTGAAGATTCGAGGAGGGAAGTCACGTTTAGTACGGGGGTGTCTGGGAGAACCACAACGGCAAGTTCTAATACTCGTACGATGTCTGAAGGCATGTCAGAGAAATAAACATGCTGACGTCGTTGGATGTAGCTTGACTGCTAGTGCATAGCTATAACACCGGTGAACGAAGAATTGTGAAGTTTCAGCATCTCCGATATGTGGTGCCATGGTACCCGAAGAAAACAAAGCAAGACCGAGCATCGGGGTGGAGACTGACGAGTCATGCGGCGACCTCACAGCTCACATTCCACGATTCGTGTTCGAGAATGGAGTGCATTGAGTTTGAAGTCTCAATGCTCACAGAGCAGGCACAAAGAACTTTGAAGAAAGAATTGAGACATTGGTCGACCAAGGAGCGGTCTTGGGGGGACGTAGACCAAATAAAGAAAATTCTCCTGTTGAGGTCCGCAGACTCCTGATAGGAAGGGAGAGGGATAAAATAAGTAACCCGTGCCTCATTTAAATGATAAATGAGTTGAGTTGAAATTGTACGGAATTCTTGGATGGAACTGTAGTTAGTACCTTGACAGGTCAATCACTGATTCACCATCTGTTTGTCGCTTGTTCGCCCTCTGGTTACTGTTGAATGTTGTACGAGGTATAAATCTTGATGATCAGCACAGATAATCCTGCTTATATCACAGCTGAATGCGCCAAAATAGTCTCATTGAAGCTGTTCGTTGAGATTAATCACAAGACATCGTGACCAGACCAGACATTTAGCGAAAAAGGGTGAAGAAAGGTCGTGATTTTGAACCCTTGAGTCGTTGCCAAAATTTATAGGTCGAGACGCTTGTCAAGACTCACAAATATATTCCCATTGACTAAGTTAATTAGAGTGTCTTGGTGCTCCCACTGCGCCCATGCCATGATCAACCAGCCACATCAATTTTAGCGCCCGAAGTGATAAATAATCAGACGTTCCGCGTGGAGGAGTATGTTTATCCGTCGAACTCAGAACTCAGATACGAACGAGCCAGCCCATATACAGGATCTGCAATAGGGCCTCGAAGAGGAGGAAAATGATCCGGCGACGACGTTGTGCCTGGGTGACTGTTGCAGTAGCGTGTGTGGCAGGAACACTGGCCGGATCAGGGAGGATGACGGCTCGTAATGAGCGGAGCTGGGATACAGATTAGAATGAGGATCGCTGGAGAAAGAGAGGGGCAATACCAAGAAGAATGCATATCCTGCAAAGGCGTACAGGAATATAACTGTCCATAGTGGACCCTTGAGTCCAAGAAATCCAGCAGCAAGGGTGAAAATCACACTGATCGGTCGATTTCAGTTACACGTGGAGTGTCCGACGAGATTTAATCACTTACCCGACGAATTTGTAACCTCCATAGGCAATCAAGTCCATAACTTGTGATGATCCTTGAATGTTGAGAATGTAGCAGCCAAGTCTAACGAAACAGAAATCGAGGAGGACAACGGCGGTAGCACGCGAGGCAGATTCGCCTAAAACCTAATGCCGGCGTGAGGCGGTGATTGAGATAAAGATATTTCTACACTCACCAGAGGCGAGAACTTGGAGTTGATTCCGGAATTCAACGTCGTTAAGAGGATGTAAGTGAACACGGCCATTACTGTCGATAAACATAGTGTTAAATTTCAAAGATAACAATACGAACAAGTACTGGGTAGCAGATGAGAGAGAGATTGTTCCAATGACCCAGGTTACACCGCAATTGCGCGGTGCGAGGAGAATCCATCATGTTCCGGGACTTTATGATAGAAGATCCGAACTCACCAGGGATATATAAATCTGGACTGTTGATATCATCTCGGGGCGGAAGCCACTCTCCTTGCGCACGGGGTCGACGGAAATATGTTTTGTGCATCCAGGGAAACAGAAGCAAGCGCAACTTTTTGATGACATATGAATTGGAGACATTAAAATAATGTTTTATATGATAAGAGGGAATAATCGTCCCAAACTACAATGTTGCTTGGTTTATTAAAAACACATCGTCCAAGTGAAGCGAACGCACATTTCGTTGCACATAATCTTGACCAGCAGCCACGGCGCTTTGTCCCAATTGCATTCCAAGTTGAGCTGTCGCACCATCCAAGCCCCACGCCGTATAATCAGGTCCCTGCATATGCGCATGCTGTTGTGACTGTAGCGGTTGCTGTTGCTGTTGTTGCTGAGATGGCTGTTGCATATGATGCATGTTCATTCCGGTCTGATATTGTGGCGGTATAGGCGGTTGTGAATGTTGAAACGGTGATGTGTACGCTGGAACGCGGGTTGGATACGCTTGAATATTAGGTTGCTGCTGCTGCTGTTGTTGTTGTCCAGGTCCAGGAGAAGAAGAAAAGCGTTGGTAACCTTGCGGTGAAGCTGGTGTCGAAGGTGGCTCAGGGATATACGCTGGGTGGGTAGGAACAGGGTGTCGTAAAGGCGGTGGTGAATGAGAGTTGAATTGGGACATTAAGGGCGCTAGTCAGCTCTAGTATGGATATTTGGGCGTTTATGTCCCGGTTTATGAGAGGAATGGCGTTCTCAGAAGAAATGTTGCTCGTCGTGTCGCGCGGTGCACACGACGTGGAACCATCACACCAGCTTTAAAAAGTAACAGGGCAAAATACACGGCTTCTCGGCTCTTCTTTCAGAAGTATAAACTTCCCACGATCTGGTTCAAATCCAGCTGTGACAGTAGTGACTATCGTGACTACGGTAGTATCGATAGCTTCGTACTGACACACGGAATATATGTGGTAGTGAGGTTTAAGCACTGAAATGACAGGTTTAAATGCTAGGTATTCACTGGGGGATTGTCGCTAGAACATGCCTGTATTTAAACTGTAGGATAGTGTCATAAGTCTATGTAAAAAGGGTCCAGATAAAAGAAGGTAAATTAAGTGTTCATGTGGAATTGGAGCAAGGAATGATTTCAGGTAGAAGGAACAACGTGAATAGGAACAGAGAATGAAAGGGATGAGCCCATGTATCAGTCGACGGAATGGAATGAAGTCAAAATAAAGAGATAAGATAAAAAGAAGAATAATCAGCAGGTAAGGAAAGTACCGGATCGTCACACTGTAGCCCGCTTTACAACGAACAAGATGCAACTACATAATTAGGACATTTATGTGTTCTCTCTTCAACAGGAGAAAGAAAGATCAACACCGTATCATAGTTGACGAGTGCAGCTGTAAGTTGTAGCGTTTAAGACTCGGTACAGATGCCAGCTATACGTATGAGTCAGTGAAATGCTTATGACCACATGGTTATCCCGGCATGTCTGTTCCACCAGCAGCCTTACTGTCTCGACTTCTTTCAACGTCGACCAATTCTTCATTTGAACCTAGGACCATGGCACTATAGCTGATGTTCTGATGTTCAAGACCGTAAATCTTGGAACTGAACTATCTTTGGTGGATGGTGGATTCAATCACTGAGTGCAACTGAGGTACTTGATTCTCGGATGGTTTATGCCCATCATCATCAGCGGCTAGAAGTATCATATAAAGTTGCCCTCCATCATACCCCTCCATTTATCCTTCCCCTTCCTATCGATATTGGACCATGTCGTCCAATACAACCGAGGCCCAACTCCCGAACCCCTTTACGCCAATGTCGTTCTTTCCTGCTTCTTTAGCTTTCTCGATCACTGTCTCTTCTTACGTCACTGTCGGTACCTTGTCTGTGAGCTGCTAAAGCTTCAAAACTCTGACAAAAATTCTGACCAGTAGTCAAGATTATGCTCTGGGATATCTTGAACAACATGCGGGATGAGTATACCCTCTTAACCCGATATAAGATCAACTTCCCCGCCATTGTTTACTACATCTCCCGGTAAGTCCCAGTTGCCTGACGACGACGCGTGGACTTAGGCTTTAAGCAGACTGTCGCATTTGATATCGTTCATTATGCAAGCACTCTTTCAGAGTACAACTTTTCTTACTATCATGCAAGGGAGTATCTAACATTGAAGCTTCTTGTAGCACTACCCTTGGGAAACTGTGAAAGGACCTGGAAAATTGTGTCGTATCTTACAGCCATCACCATTCCTTCGACTTCACTTCTCTTTTTCTTTCGACTACGCGCTGTATACAGGGAAAACAGAGTGGTGATTGCCTTCTTCCTCCTTTTATGGCTATGTGTGCTTGGTGCAAGCTCAATGGTCATATTCGGGACCTCTGCTGAGAATATTGGGTCCACAAACTATTGCATAGATGGGAGTATAAAGCAATATGTTTCATTTGGTGCTGCTACAGTTATTGTTCACGACACCCTTATCTTCTTCGCAATTTCATGGCGTTTAATGGGGATCTCTTTTGGAGAAAAGAGGAGTTTCATCGATGTTCTAAAGAATATGATATTAGGCAGGAGCCTCCCAGCCTTTTCAAGGGCTTTTCTCAAGGACGGGCAGGTGTACTATCTGTATGTGGGTCGCTCAGCTATCGAAAGATTTAACCAGATGTCTAAATTCTCAGTCCTTTAGAATCACTATAGGCTTTGGTATCATCACAACTGTTGTACTCTACATGGACACAATACCCCTCGTGTACCGCGGGATGTTGGGAAATCCGAATCTCATGCTGATGAACGTCCTCGCATGTCGAGTGTACAGGAACACAAAGCTCGGACGGTACCAAGAGAGTCCCACCACAATCATCAGCAACGCAGCACAAGACCTAAAACATATGGCAACCACTGACGAGAGCATGCAGTCAGAAATGGTTGTGGAAGACCTTGGCGGAGGTTCTACGTCGGGGGTTACCAGAGCTTCCCAGTTCGGAGAGTCCTTCTGGGTCGACGAATTGGGGAATGAGAGATACGGGACTTCAGATCAGCGGTATAGGAGTCCGCTCAGGATGGTGTGACTCCTGCCGAACACTCCAACGTTGTAACATAGGCTCACGGATGATTAGTGTATACCCTCACAAAAAACAGATGGCCCAGTTATGCGCGTGCTGTCGAGCGCTTATTTATGGTTCCATACGAATGTATACGTAGATGTAAGCCTGGCGCCCCAGTCTTACTACAGCCCTTTCCATGTTATCTTATCTTCTACATTTACGTACAGGTGACCGCGATCCCCAACCTTTTCCTTCGACACTGACTTCTCTTTACACTATGCACCGTAC
The DNA here is from genome assembly GCA_027604855.1 of Psilocybe subaeruginosa. Taxonomy (NCBI): domain Eukaryota; kingdom Fungi; phylum Basidiomycota; class Agaricomycetes; order Agaricales; family Agrocybaceae; genus Psilocybe; species Psilocybe subaeruginosa. The sequence continues at coordinate 39,796 of JANCIO010000238.1, read as the reverse complement.
ACACCTGTAACCCAGTCAGTCGTTCTATCGATATATCGTGGTCCTGTCATCCTCCGCGTGACTCTCGGTGAGCCTGGTGACGCCAGGCTTTCAGTAGAGTATTCATTGGTAGTGGAGGCTCAGAATACCTTAAGTAGGAGAGTTCGGAAGTCGCGCTTTGGAAAAATTGTGTGTAATCATACAAGGAGTACCGATACACATTTTCTCATTTAATTGACTCTCAAGCTCGATAGGAGCCAGTGAGAATTGCATCCATATTCTTGATGACATTGCCATAAGATGTATGGCTACTAACAAGATGTACCGAGCGGCAGTATTGCTTATGTTAACGCCAACGCGCCCAGCGCCCATGCCTATTCCTGGCCCAAACGACTTCAATTACATGAGAAAAAGATTGAGCATCTGACTCTAGACTTTCTGGAATCTCACTAGTAGGTCGAGTCTGCTCCGAGTCGGGCGTATTAATAGAGTCAAAGGTTATGAAGCAGGTATATCCCGAGTTTTTCGATCTCCGTGGCCCTTTGTAAGCTGTCATCTTTGCCAACCACCGACGAAGGGAGCTCCTGCGGATCAATGAAGGGCCATTCACCAGTGTCCTTGGTAGACAATACAGCTTCTATTCTTGCCACTTCCATTCACCTCGGTTGTGGTACATGTACCATGGCGGACACATAGGAAGACTTTGTCCGGGGATCATTCTCATCCAATGGCCAACAGCCTGGACAACTCAAACTGACCATTTCATTGTGTATAGCGTATTTCTCTCGTTACTCTCATTATCATGGCACGGTATTCAAATGAATCACTATAAATATATTACCCACTCGTCCACTAATATGCGAGATTATCTCTCCCTCTTGGCCCACAGCATCCTAGCAGCGCTAAACCTACCCATATCATGTATCATCGACGGTTATCGAAGGCCATGGGCATCAAGCCAACTCCTTCACCAGGCCAATCCCAACGTCCTTTCCAAGTCGCTTTCAGCCGAATTATTTGACCTATCTCAGCGAGGTCAGTCGTATCGCCTAATCTATACTCACACATAGTCGTCTAATCTGATTCATTTCCAAAACTCGCAGATCATCTATGGGCACATTCGCTACATGCGACTTCCCCCAGATGAATGTGGAACTCAGAGAGTCGTCGAAAAATTCTGGTTTGACGACGGACACATGATATTTCATGCCAGGGTGAGAGAAAGAGGCACTGAGGCAGACCCCCCGTGTTCCCTTACATCGGCGATTTAGGCCTATCCTGCCTGTGTCCGGCGCTGCAACTTGAATATGTACAATAATCCCGCACATGGTAATATTTTACCTTAGCGAGACAAAGTTATTCACTGTGACTGGCGCAGCCTTCCCAGTGAAATCTGTACCAATATTTACCTTGGCACACCAAGCTGGCTACGGAACAGGAGACCAATCTCGGCAACATGGCAAGGGACATCAGAGCTGTTACCATATTTTGCTTTTGAGGGTCTTGGAAGGCCTGTAAGATCATAAAATTGACAGAGGATCCCGAGTACTATCAATCTCCCCACAACCATGCAAGAACTACTGTGCAATCTGTCAGAATGTAATGGACTTGGAGGGTGGACTCTCAAGTCTTTTGCTCAGTAGACCGCACAATGATGGCACTGATGTCCTTAGTATTCATCCGTTGGCATTACAAAAAGCAATTTATTGTTCCGTTGAAAGGAACTTTAGAAAAATAAATAGCGGTTAAACATAAGTCATGCTCAAAGACCACTTTGACAAACAGGGGTCGCTGCCAGAGCACCGTTAACGGTTAACCAGAGTAACCGAAATTGTAGCAGGTATTTATAGATCAATGCGTGGAAATAATTAAACATCGGTGATGACGGAATATTTTGCAACTTCACTCAACACCAACACGGGAAACCCATAATACCTAACCGACATTTGACTGGGAAAAATAGATATTCTCGAATAGATATTGGAGTACATATGTATCGCCAAAGTGAGTTGACAAGCTGATTCAGAATAAACGTTGACAACATATGCAAGTTTACAATGGAGCAGATCGTTACTCTCGCGGATCAGTCCTCGTTGAACAACGACCTAACAGAGCCCAACAGTACTGCTCGGTTGCCTTCGAATGATGGGGATTGTCAAGGGCCATACTCACCGGCCAACGTTCCTTCAGTCAGTTGACGACAATCGCCGGGCTACCAACTCTTTGTATACGACCTCTGAGAGCTTCATGGCCTCTCCAAGCACTCTTCCATCAACTGTCATCGACTACACCCACGATACACATATCTTTCAAGAATCTCTAAATGAATCCACATACATCTCCAAGTTATCCGGTATTAGAGGCTCTGTAACAGCAAGTCGGAATCATACCTTTGTACGAAGTGCAGAATCGTCATCCGAGGGCATAGATGTCGCTACATCAGCGCAGAACCCAGAATTCAAACTTCCCAGCTGGAGTTCCCTGTTCATTATTATTGGAGGAAATGCTGTATTTCAGGTATGCTTGGTTATCATTATAGGTGAATATGAACACTGAATTTGTAGCTGTAGCTCTCCTTTTTCATCGTCGTGTCCTCCGCAAGTGTCTACGCGGAACACCTTGGAGGGTCTGCCACCTTCTCAGGTCTAACAATTGGTATCCCCGCCTTCATTTCTGGACTTGCCCTGATTTTCGTTACAAAGTATGACGGAGGTAAGTATCATATCTGATAGTATGGCAGTATTGTCGTTCAAGTGGACGATCGCTCATCAAAGTTTGGAAGGTCAATATAACATGCCTTTGAATTTCGCGTATGCATCCATGTTCCTCGGAAATATCCTGTATGCACTCGCATACCGGGCGAGCTTCCTATACCTTATCCTCATCGGCCGCATTGTGACAGGGTGCGGTTTCATCTCTTTTATGTACAGCAAACGGTATTGTTCCGATCCTCGTATCGTTGGTGTGCGTCGACGTACCACGCTCGCCGGTTGGTTGGTGATCGGGCAAGCATTTGGATTCTCTGCTGGGCCATTCTTTGGTGGTTTACTGTACAAAGTTGGCTTTTCAAACCAGATCTTCAATGGTGTTACCAGCCCTGGCTGGGTTATCGCTATTATCTGGATAATGTTCTGGGGTCTGAGTAACCTCATATTCCAAGACGTACCCCCTCAACGTCTATCGGCCCAATCCATCGAATTATCAACAACGACCTTAGCAAACGACCAGATCCAAACTGAACAAATCCCTAAATCAACTTTGCGCGAAATCACTCTCCCACAATGGGGAGTGATAGTATGCATGTGCTATTATTCAATGACGTGCTTTTTTATGCTCGGAAGCTGGGAAGCCAACATTCCCGTCTTCACCGCTCACGCCCTTGGCTACTCACCATACAACGCCGGAAACTTCATTGCCCTCGGCGGGATCGCCTCGGTCCCCTTTCTCCTCCTTAACGTCTGGTATGCACGCCGTATCCAGGATCGCATCATCCTCGCCATAGGCTCCTCTCTCGGCACGATAGGGCTCGTTATCATGCTCAGCATCTTAAAAACCTCCAAAGTTAACTTTGGCTCTCTATTCGTTTGCTGGTTCCTCGTGGCATTGGGGTTCAATCTCGCGAGTACATGTACTTTGAGCTTGCTGTCGAAGCAGCTGCCCGATACTTGGAACCGGAAGGTGAGCATGGCTATCCAGTATAGTAACTATACCGGCCGTGTTGCTGGAGCAATTCTGGGAGGATCTGGTGTCAAAATAGGCATGGTAAACTACGTTGCGGTTCAACTAGCTGTTGTTGGCCTGGGGGGCGTGATGTACATGACATTGTGGAAGCAGCTTAAAGCTAAGACGGGGTGAAGATCTAATTCAAGTGTTAACGTAGGCTTTATTTGTGATATAGAGATTTGGTGAGAACTATAGAATAATACAGGTCGGGAAACTCTAATTAAACTAAAAGTGCTCGTATGTCTGACCCATCAATTTTATTGATCGAGCGCATTCTCACCAGAATGCCCGTTTCGGAAATGGCTAGAGTTAAGACTAGGCTGGACTTCAGGCTGTGCACTGAGAATCTGAGTTCAAGAAAAGATTGGTGGAAGTAAATATATTCACGAGCTGTTTTACAAGTTCTTTTTATACTAATAAGTACGTCTACGAGCGCCTCGACGAAAGTAGAAACGAGGCGCGGAATTGTTCCTTTATTTCATGAGAGCGAGGCTGAGCTTTGCCGGTTTGTCGTTTCGAACTTGGGATACTCGGGCACCTGTGACATTAATGTCTGAACCTTGTGGTACATGAAGATTTCCAAGTCCTCGACTAACTTAAAACCGGACGGTAAGGAGTTTCCCAATATGACGCGTTCTACCGAAGTCCTACTATGTATCATTCCTGCAGTGTCCACCTAATTAACATCACATGATTGTGATAGACTCCGACGAGCCTCAAAACCCTCCTGTTACCGCGTTTTGAACCTGAACCCGGATCAGCCCAGCGTTTGGTATTCTGCTCTCTTTTCGCATGCTTCCACGGTACAAGATACTGATAATTACAGGTTATACCTGTACCTGAAACTCCAAGGTGCCTGAGAAACTGCGATTGCTACCAGACTGCCCTCATGATCTTATCCTGGGCGGTACGCCCGAGTATATTTAAACATCAGTTGCACGACATCCCCCGTTCTTATCGACCTATCGATCCTTTATAACAATCTTATCGGACACCCCAGAGCCCGCGAATCACCCCCCAAACAACAAATACACAAATGCCCGCTGTTTTACCAGTACAATCATCTCTTGCCGGTGTGCGAGTCCTTGTGAGCGGCGCGAACGGCTTCATCGCCCTCCACGTTGTCAAGACCCTCCTCGAGCAAGGCTACATCGTCCGTGGTACCGTCCGCTCGGAGGAGAAGGGAAGGCGACTTGAAGAGCGGTTCAGAGAGGTCTATGGAAGCAAGTTCGAGTGGACTGTCGTTGATGATATCGCGAAGGTGCGTACTTACTATGTCGGGAGGCCGGCCCGTGGGTGTATGCCTCGTGAATACTTAACACGTTGGTCAGGATGGTGCATTCGATGATGCAGTTAGAGATGTCGATGCCATTCAGCACGTAGCATCTCCTGCTGGAGTCAATGAGACTGGTGACCAGAGTCCGGACGGTGCGTCGCTCCTGTTTCATATTGAAGCATCTAATTGATCTCTACATCTTGAAATTCAAGTCTACATAAAGCCAGCCGTGCAAGGAACCCTAGGCATCCTACGAAGTGCTTTGAAATTCGGGTACGCTTCTCCCTGGCAATGCCTCAGTTTAGTGTTCGCATTAAATATTGATCGCCAATATGATGTTTTAATTATTCAGCCACAACGTCAAACGCATTATCCTCACCTCATCCACCGCTGCGATCTGGCGACTTAACGTCTCCGAGTCCGAGGCACCAGTCACATTCGACGAGACCAACTGGTGCGACGACTCGCTGGCGGAGGTGCGCGAACAAGGGAGCAAGGCCCCGATGCTGGCCAAGTATTCTGCTTCGAAAGCTTTGTCTGAGAAAGGTCAGCATGAGTATCTTTAATGTATCTTGATATATGGCTTACACGGCTTTCCTTTGTTTTCCATCTTTTCTTTCTTTGTTTCTTTAGCGGCATGGGAGTTTTATCGTGAGCATCAGAAGGAGGTCGGTTGGGATTTGGTCGCGCTCCTTCCCGCAATGGTAATTATATTACTCTAAAAGCATCCTCCTAACGCTCACCGTGTCCCTGGCATGCATATGCAGGTCGTCGGCGTAAGTCTCTCTTCAGAGTTCAATCCAATGCTCCTAAATTCCTAAATTTTCTATGGACGTGACCGACATCTAACGCTGATGTTGCGATTGTCATCTTGGTTTGGCAGGTACCACTTACCGACATCAAGTCTCCATCCGGCTTGCCAGACTCTCTCGGCTGGTGGTTCCGATCCATATTCCAAGAACAGCCCGATGCAATCCTGGGATTGGGATTTGGGTATGTGGACGTGGTGGACTGCGCGGCTGCGCTCGTGGCTGCGCTGCAGAAGGATAATGTGGGGGGAGAGAGGATTATTATATCTGCTGGTGCGTGTCGTATTTTCTACGTTCTTCGTTTTGAAGAAGCAAGAGAAAGGATGTCCGACTGATGGTGGATTGTCATTATTTCTTTTTGTAATTAGGACCGACGACCTTCCAGGATACCCGTGCGTCATGATTATATTATCAAAATTCGACAGTCTACTCACTTCTGTCGTCTAATCTTATCCTCTTATTTCCATTTTTTCGATGCACTTTGTACATTATTTACATGATACTGTAGGCAACCTGATCCTCTCCTCCCTCAAACTCTCGCTCCCCGCTAGCGCACTCACCATCATCCGCGGCAACCCCTCCCTTGAAACTAAACCCCTATATACATATAACGCGGAGAAGGGGAAGACGTTGTTGGAATTGGAGTATCGAGAACCTGTGGAGACGTATAGGGAGTTAGTGAATTGGGTTTTGGAGAAGGGGTGGTTGAATGGGGCCGAGAATGATAGTGGTATGTAATCAAAGGTTTGCTGGCAGGCGGTGGGATTGGGGATTAGATTGGATGAGTTTGTGCAGGGCAGTGCGAATTACAGTGTCGTTGGTTTTTTCCCGTCGTTCGAATCGAATACAGCAATACTTGACCATGGTAACCACAATGAAAGAAGTGATATACAGGTGCCGTATGCACACTATGAACAGGATATTTCTGCGTAGAAAAATCCCAAATGCCACTCTATATGCATCGTTGGTTAGTGCAAGCTGTCCAACAGTATTTACGCCAAGTTCAATCCAAAAAGAACTCGGGAGTCAAAGAAAAAAGTGAACATGACGTAGAGTCGAGAGAGACAGCGTGAGTGTGGGATGATGACTCACATATGAGGGAATGTTGAAATTGGGACGGACGTGAGTATTTGAATCTCTCTGGTAGGAGTTAGAACAGCGTTCAAAGAACGTTCGAGACTCGACGCGCCGAGTCTCAGGCTTAACGTTATTGAAAGTACGAGTATCGTACGATGTAATGCTTCCTGACAGGCCGGAGGAAGACAGAGAAGGAAGACAGGGAACAGGAGGTCCGTTCCGAGTGCGAGATTCGAGAATCGAGCCTGCGTGCAGCGTGCACACTGCAGCGCCAACGAGGCTTGCTAGTGCCACTTGGCACTGGGACTGGTGGAGATATAGACAATGCGGCTGTGCGGCTGAATCATGAGCCTGAGGACTTTGAGATTTGAGTTCATTAAATATGAATATGGGTATTGTTCACCTTCGTGGGCGTGGCTTCCTCCCACATTGGGTGACGTCCTTCCAAGTTGGAAGTTCCCAGCAGATGGAAGATCGCTGGTTATAGTATTCAGAGCCTCATTGTGTTATTTTTGACTCGGAACGGCAATGTATTAAAGTAAGCAATTGCCTGAAGTAAGCAAGGCATAACGTACTTCACATCACCACATATGATATATGGCAATTAGCAGTGTTCCCATGGATGTGGGCTATTACTATTCTAGCCATAACAATATTTCGCTTCGACTCAGATCTGAGGGCGGTTAAATTGTTGGCGGTAGGTCCGAGTCCATTTCTGAGTTACATAACGAACATATTCAAGTATGCAGCAACGCGCCGCGCGCTTCGTGTTACTCTGGTATTTAATCGGAAGTGCGGAAGGCGACTAGTGCAGAAGAAGTAATAAAGATGTCGAGGTGCTGAGATGGTGAGACGGCGGTGGCGCTGGAAATGAAAGTCAGAGAATTCGAGCAATAGAAGTGGGGTGAAGGCGAAGGCGAGGGTGATGGTGATAATGAGTCCATATAAGCATGGATAGGATGAGTAGCGAGTGAGCCTGAGTGAGAGGAGTCCTAGGGGCTCGAGGCGTCGAAGCTTTGTGCAGTCGCCCAGAAGTCGAAAAGTATGGGGAAGCATGCATATGAATATGATATACATAGGTCCATTAATTAATTCATGATCCATTGAGTCAGAGTGTCAATATCAATATCAGCCTCGGGGGTGCGATTATTATGAGAACAAATGAACATTGAAATATTGACAGTTCGTCGCCCCGGGCTCGCCGTCGGACTTGGTCAAAGCTTCGAGCAGAACAGAAGCAGAGAAGACCCAGAGGATTGTGAGAGCAAGCGTTAGGAGACCTTGGCGGGTGTATGAAGAATGGAATGAAGCAAGAGAGGAGGCTTAAGTACGATACTTACGATGCATGGTGATTCAGCCGGCTCTCAACCCCATTTTAGGATCTGAGATTGGAATACTGCCATATGGGGCAGTTGCACGGAGACCCGTGTGCAAATTGATCGCTGACCCGGGCATAAAGCGATGGCGTGAGTACGGGCTAAATGAACCAACGGCGTCCCTGTTTTTCCTTGGTTTCTCGACCTTGTTTACGAACACCACTGTGGTTGCGGTTTGTTTCAGGCTTTTTGACTTTTCTTCTAGCGTCTCTCATTTATCGCTCCTTTCTCTCGCTTGGGCAGCCCTGTCCGTCCTCGATCGTTTCACGCTACTGTCCTTTTTTGCCGATTTCGATTTAGACAACCTATTGCCTCGTTTTCGAGCCGTCCACGCCTGCGACCTCGGAACACGCGCCTCGTGGTTCGTATAAGGAAGGATACTTTTTTAAGCTTTCGTCTTTGTCCTATCCTCGTGTTGGATCCCCTCGAACTTGGAACCAGGCCCCACGTTCATTGCATCGACATCCATCGGTCGACATTGAGCCTGCCTGCCTGCTGTTTGTCCTGTCCTCTGCCTGTCCATCCACCTTTGTATAGTTCCCCTCATCCTGTCCAGTGTCTATAATACCCCACGGGCAGTTGTCTATAGCGTTCCTCCCCCTCTAGAATCTACGTCCGTTGTTGTCATTTCTTCTTCAAGAGATTCCAGTCTGCCTGTCGGACTCCTTATCTCCACCGGGGACCTATCTAGAGCCATCGCATTTCTCAACCCACACATCTGCGGTTGATCATCCTCAAAATTTCAACGCAACTCCACAAAAAAATGCCATCCACACTATCAGCTCCACCAGCAGATGTTCGCGGCATCTTTTCCCGAGGCATCGCTTCCCCGGAACACAGCAGCGACGCAACGCTCGTATTTCACATCATCCTACTCCTCGTCGCCCTTTCAGCAGTTTTCATCCTCGCACGGCTCCCGCGCGCGATTGCCCTCTTCGGGGGTGCATCGCGGGAATGGGCCGCAGGTCATTTCCTCTGGTACGATGCGAGTGTGATTCCACCTCCAACGACGACCAGGCGAGGGAGACGGCGAGCGACCATTACAAACGAGAAGGAAAGTGCCGGTGCTCGGCCCGGTACACCGCACCCGCGCCCGCGCCCGTACCCAGCGCTGCACTTCCCGCCGCACGTCCCCGCCTGCCCTGCGCCCCTCCGTCCTTTACTCGCCCCGCTCCGCGCGCGTCTCCCCTTCTTCGCGAGCGCGGGTGCCGGTGCGGGTATGGGCATGGGCCAGGGCCTTATTCTGGCGGTGTACTTCTACGCGTGGGTGTACGCTGCGTTTTATAGAAGCAATGTGTTCACGGACCCGGCGAGGACTGGATGGATCGCCGCTGTGCAGGTCCCGATTGTGTTTGCGCTCTCTGGGAAGAACGGCGTTGGGTGGCTCGGCGGGTGGGGGTATGAGAAGGTGCGTTGGCGTGAAAAAAATGAGATAAGATACGAAGTGCTGATGGATTTCTTTCGTAGTTGAATTTTTTGCATCGGTTTGTGGGCAGGATGATTGTGTTGGCAGCCAACATTCATTCTCTGCACTACTGTAAGTCTTCAAGGTTTTTTGTCACCAAGTACTCTACTGACCTCTAATTCACACAGTCTATCAATGGTCGATCAACGGGACATTCAAGAAATTCATGCGAAACCCAAGCAACGTCTGGGGCATGGTCGCGCTTATCGCCGTCAACATGATCTTCCTGTTCTCGGTGCAGTCCGTGCGGAGCAGAGCGTACAATTTGTTCTTGGCATCTCACATCCTCGGATTTGTGCTCATCCTCCCTGCAGTACGTCTTCTCTTTGCTTCCCCTCTGTCAATTATATACTCACGAACATACCCAATCTACGAATTAACCAGATGTACCTGCACCAACCCTCCCTGCTGCCGTACATCCTCTTCGCAGTCGGCTTCCTCTCCATGGACCACATCCTGCGGCTCTTCAAATCCCGGCTCACAACCGCCTATCTCACTCCTTTACCGGAGCTCGAAATGACGCGCGTCGAAATCCCTGCGCTCAACGCAGGCTGGCGCGCGGGGCAGCATGTCCGGCTGCGTGTGATGTCTGGCGGAATGGGCATGGGCGGGTGGTTGGAGGTTCACCCGTTCACGATCGCGAATGTCACGCGGGCGGAAGGGGGGGAGGGCATGGTGCTGATGTGTAAGCGCGCGGGCGGGTGGACGAGGAAGCTGTACGAGATCGCGAAGGTCGGTGGATACACCGCCTCTGCTCCTGCTGCAGGTGCAGGTGCAATTGAAGCTGGGGCAAATGTAAACGGCGTTGGGAAAGAGGTGAAAGTCATAGTGGAAGGCCCGTACGGCGGCCCGGGCCACGTGAACTTCGCATCTTTCTCGGCGGCGGTATACGTCGTGGGTGGGAGCGGCATCACCTATGCACTTGCGGCGATTGAGGATCTGGTGCGCAAGGACCTCGCTGGAAGGAGTCGGGTGAAGGTCGTTGAGCTGGTGTGGATTGTCGCCGATCCCGGTTCGTTGCTTTTCGCGCTTTTTGTTTTTAGGGTGCATTTGCTGACGGTGATCTTTTCTTTTCTTTTCTATGGGTTTTTTGTTCCTTTTTTGGAAATGGTATATAGCATGCCTTGCCCCGCTGTTGCCGGCGTTCACTAAGCTCATCAATCAATCCGTGTACACCCCGCTCAGGATCAGCGTGTTCTACACGCGTGCGCCGATAGGGAAGCAGCCAGCATTTTTCGATTCGGTCGAAGCGTCGCCCTTCGCTGCATCCCCGTCGTCCTCTCCTGCCAACCCTTCATTGGCTACCGTGGCCGAGGCTCTGCCTACCGACACGACTGCGGACAATAAGACACCAAGACGAAGTCACTCCACGAAACGACCCGCACCCATCGCAGTTGACCGTGATGAGGATCGTTACCAGCACAGCGAGCACTATCAACAGCAGAACCAGCATGAATTCGACTCGTATTCGCGACCGCGGCCGCGGCCTCCTCGCCCTGAGAGGCGCGTGGTCTTGCCATATGAGTCGCCGCGCGCTGCGCCTGCTCCTCCCACCCCTAGCGCGCCAACACCGACTTCAGCATCTGCGCTGATGCACGGGCAGATGCAATCGCCACAGCAGCCTCAGCCACATCTCACAGCAGGCCCAGGCCCGCAGCGGCAAGATTCGAGCGCGTCTGCGCGCACGCTCGTGGGCCGGGAGGACAGCGCGCGGTCGAATCCCAAATCCAAACGCGCTGCCGGCGCGCCGCAACTGCAGTCCCCATCCGCCTCGCAGTCCCATCTCCCGCGCGGCCTCACCCTCGCCCCCGGCCGCCCCAAGCTCTCCAAGTTCCTGGAACACGCGCTCCAGCGTGCCGTGACGCTGTCGCACGGGAACTTCAAAGACAATGATAGCGAGGGCGGCTCGGGCGGGCGGCTCACGGGCATGGTGGTGGGTGTGTGTGGGCCTGGCGGTCTTGCGGACGATGTGGTCGCTGCTGTTGGCGGGCTTGATGCGGTGCGGCGAGACCAGGTCGGCGGGGTCGAGGTGTGCGAGGAGGTGTTCGGATGGTGATGATGCGTGCTGTTTTTTCTTTTTTTCTGTGCAATATTGGGCTTTTGGTGGCTTTGCGCTGTTGTGCTTTCCCTTTCCAATTCCAGTCTGGTCCCGTTTACTCCTCCATTCCCATTCCATTCCCTCTACTCGTACCTCTACTCTACTGCTACACCTACTCTTTCCTCTCCTCCTTCAGCATTGCTCTATCATACTGTATCCCTATACCGCCACGCTATATCTCGCTTTCAATTTCCCGACCCCTCGACCAACCTCTCGAAGAGCTAGCGCGTCGAGACCCCCCAGTGCCTACCACTCTAGTCCGCATCTCCCGTCTACAACATTTCCGATTCTCTTGCTTCCCTCTTCTTTTTTTCCGACTTCTTTCTGAATTCCAACTTCTGGACGTGGCCATCGATATATGGATATGGCCACGCGTACACGATACGACTTGATATGCTACGACTTGACATGATAATTTCCGATTTTCAATCATCACCATCCAATCAGTACATCACCATCATCATTTAACCTCAATTCTCGGTCTCGACTCTATATGGACGGCGATAGCTAATAGATAGAAGGGAGTAACGACCTACAGAGGTCTGACCGGTCGATCCAGTCCTGCTTGGTGCTCTTTTATTCTTCTATCCTGGGGCTTATCGCCGTTCGCTTCTCGTTTTCCCACTGCTGCCTGACTTTTTTATCCAAATTCTGTCTTTCTTATCAGGTATAAGCTACGTTTATGAAATCCGGGATTGATTATAGTTGACTTTTTCCCCTTCTTTGAACTTTCTTTCTCTCATTGCTTGCTTTGACTAGATGATAAATATTTGCTAGATCATTTATTTACGCGGCGAGAAACTGGATTTTTTTCTAATTCTGATTCTGAATTTTTCTTTTTTTTTTTTTTGTAAATTGTGTAGTAGTACAGCAAAATTGTACTTACTCTAGATGAATTTAATGCATTTACGCCAAATTGATGTACATGTTAGATATAGACCTTCACAGGTTTCTCAGCTTCGGGGTGACACAACTCGCGACCACATTCGGTTGACGCGGGCGCTTCCAACCTTCTGTGTCAATAATAGGTTCCCTATCATATATCAGCACTCATTGGAATACTTCATAATACAGACGACTCTGATGTTATTTACAGCAATTACTGTTGCGAATCATTTACCCTCTGCAGGCTTCAGCAGATCTCTAGTTTCGAAATAATCCACTGTATCATTGAATGTTTTGGATGCATCCCTGTACTTGAAGCCCAACAGTTCTTGGACTTTCGTGGTGTTGTATTTGTATTGCACCGCGTTTGATATGCTGGGATTTCCGCGAGGCAGAGCTCCAGATGCGTAGAGCTCTGGTCTTTGGTTGAATAACAGATTGCCTGGATTAAGTCTGTGAGATTTGGTCAAGCTACAGTACGTTGAAGAAGCAGCATACGGTTCTCCTGCCAGGTTACTGTCCCTTGAAAAAAATACACAACATTAAACTCGAAATTTTTGAGGGACGGTGAGAAGACCTTCATAAACATACCTGCACACACGATGAATCTTTCACCTCCCGCAGCCTCTTGCTTTAGGGCTTCTACATGCGCCGCCACGACGTCCTGGATATCGACATACCCGTACGTTCCTCCAAGAGCTTCGTCAAGCTGTTCTTTGCACATGTTAATATACCAGTACTCCAACGAGGCGGGGACTCCTTCGGAAGAATCCAGCAGTGGTAGCTAGAGATTACGATCGGGAAGTTTGTTTTTTGCAAGATATGATGACCGTTTCTACTTACACCGAGCACCTGGAAAGGACATGCTATTAGAAACAGAGTCAGAGATAGTTTTCATTGGACACCTTACCGTAGCAGGATTGATTGAAACCAGGTCCCAGGTAACCTTAGATTTATGTTTATGGTGAAAATCCCAGGCAGCTGAGCGATGAGAGGTAAAAATGAATTGCCAATTTTCTTGTCAGCAGTGATCAAGTGAAATAGCCACCTCTCTCCGCCAAATTCTTAGAAGCGCTGTATTTCTCAAAAAGTCCAGAATCTTTCCCCTGCTCCTGCACTATCTTTACGTAATCATCTCCCCAGCTGTTCTCGTCCAAAAGGACGGTCGTTTCTGGATCAGTGAATATCTGCAAGATAGCTACGATTGACGATGTTATCACGATTCGCTTAACCTTGGATCTGGAAATGAGAAATGATTGGGCATGCTTCTTTCCACGATGGAAACCGGTTAGGAATTCATTACCCGAATTCTAATGCGCTCTGAAGGATGCCCAAAGTACCTTGCACAGCTGGCGTGATGAAAACTGTATTGGCCATTTCAGTAAAGTGAGTTATAGTACAGCGCCACTGCAGGTACCCAGACATAACATACCATCTGGTTCATCATTGGGGCGATCAAAGGAAATGTTCTGGGAAGCGATATGCTCGATAGCGTCCACACCTTTGACTGCCTCGTCGAACGCTCCATGCTAGACACAGTCAGTATAATAAACACCGATATCAGCGGTGAGATCCTCCTATGCACCTTTGCAATATCATTAACGACAATCCATTCGAATCTACTGCTGTAGGGAGTGGAGTCGAAGTACTCGCTCAGGTGCTTTCCCTTCTCTTCCGAGCGGACTGTGCCTCGGACGGCATATCCTTGCTCGAGGAGAGTTTGAACGACCCACGTAGCGATATATCCATTGGCGCCGCTGACGAGTACAAGGGGGTTTCCCGCGGAATTGACTATAGGCATATTTTCTGGGATGAAAAGCTATGATCATGATTACGGATTGATATCCCGTCCCCTCCAAACACCGCGACCTTTTTACCCCCTTTGAGTTTCAGTATTCCCAGGCATCCCGATTTCTCTGGTTTTTCTACACGCTATGATTCTTTCCTTGCTGCCATTTGCTTCAACTCTCTGTTGAGCAAACGAAGGTTAGACGTACCGTTTGGGTCTTTGGCCCGTTGGTCAACCTGCGTATCGATATGTAGCATCTTCCAGGGACTGGGACTCAATCTCTTCTAAAAGTTCAGCTTCGTCGAGTCAGCATGATTCTGGACCAGATTTTGAGTCTTGAGTTGCTACAGCTGAGGACGGTTGGCTTCGCTTGTTATCTGGCTCTCGACCCGCGAGATGAGTTATTTTTTGCTTCAGCCGTTCTGCGATGGTTCTCCTCGATCTTTTTGACCAGATGTACGTGCAGATGCATTGTGAGAGGAGAATTATGTCGTTTGTGGTTGATTAATTGCACTTTTTGTCACAGTCGTGACAGTATCATAACACGGAGTCCGACGGTTACCGACAAGTTGGCAAACGAGTTTTGGACTTGACTTTGACCAACTGGCAACATAGAGCGACTTGATCTTGAAGAGCCTAAAGTATTGAAGAACTAGTCGATAAGGCGCTGCGAAAATGCCATACTCTTCAGCTTTTACACCTTGACTTCACCTCAACTTAACCCAATTCGACACTTCCAAATCAACAATCTGATTGAACAGTTAAAATAGGCTGTACTATTTCCGCAACATGGTTCGCGCATCGTCCACTCAATGTCTTGGTAATTTCCAGTTCTAGTTTCATCTGGAGGAGAAATGGGAGGACGTAGAGCCTTCCAAACGAGGAATGACATACTCTCTCCCTGTAACCCTCTCGTTAGTAGTTACTGTTACTGGGGCCTCAGCAGAGAAGGTCATGTTCGAGCTGCCATCCGACAAAGGTATGTTGATTACAATGGAGCTTATGGCCCTGTCATCAACACTTATCTGATAGGTTTCTCAGGAAATGCTCGCAAACCAAGTCTTAAGGTTTATTAATACTTGAACTGACCTGTATCGTCCTATTGTGTCGTATTTTCTGAAGACCGTTTGACATTCTGACAGCCGTTTGGACTTTGTCGCCAAGGTGATGGGGATTTGCTATAGCACTGCCTAATGGTTATTCTGATTACAATGCAACAGCATTAGTTCGACAAGCTCCAACTTTCAACACTTGCTCCTATCTTCTTTTCTTCGTAGATCCACCAGAACATGGCTGACCCACTGTTGATTACTTTGGCAACTATCACTCTGGCTACGGCACTTAAAGATGTTATCGAGCTGGCTCATATGATAGAGGAATCATTTGCAAAGGTACGAGTTATCCTGTCGTAGTCGGTCAAGAATCAGTCTGATGCTGGAGGTTGAATCGTTCAAGGTCGCACAGAACATGCGCGACATTCATATTTTAGCGACAGAAATCAGCGCAACCGTTGGAGAACTCAAAGAATTCTGCGAGGAACACTATGACATTCTTTCCGATGCGAAGGACATGAGCGTCGCATTGTTGGATCTTATAATGTGCGTGTTGTCCGATTTCTGCTATTCCATTGTAACTCACCTCAACGTATCAGGAATATGAAAACTGTTTATAACAGATGCTGTCAGATGGTTCCTCCAGCACCAGAAAAAAAGCTAAGGAAACTCAAGCTTGCGTTCAGCGGATGGAAGAACAGCAATAAAATTGAATCCGAGATAAGGGACCTCAGAAACCGCGTAAATAAGTGCCACTCTCGGTTCATGGTGGGTTATCCCTATGGTGTCTCTTCTCATATGCTTGATATATTGATCAGATGTTTGCTATCATGAGAATCGAGAAGCGCCTCGTTGTTATGGGCGACAGAAAAATCAACAATTCCGTCAACTTTTGCAAGGAATTTTCTACTGAGCGTAGAGTTCCAAATGAAAATCTCATCGCGTTTGTGGGATACAATCAACGGACATTGTGCAAACTCCCTCCATATGTTACCGCCGACCTCATTTCTGATACCTACCTCCGGCTTCAAATCGACGCCATTAATTATTCCTTGGCCGGCCTATCCTCCTGTCTGACCGAAGTATCATCGGAGCCATATCTGTGTTCACGTGAACCTGTGCTTGGAGACTTATCATCCGAGAGAAACGTCTTCAAACAGGGAGTTATCGCACAGACACTAGAAATACAGATGTGTCTTCGCAGTGACTCGAGCACCCTCTCAATTCGAGCAGGCACCCGCAGCATGATTGATCTCTCCTTCGGATTATACTCGCTAGACATGTACGACGAAGCTGCTTCTATGGGTTTATGTGCTTTAAACCTCTGCCGAACCCTTGTGAAAACAACTCCCACTGAATATTTGCCCCATCTCGTCTGCGGCCTGCAACGCCTCTCATATCTTTATATCAGCATTGAAGATGATAAAAAGGCCAAAGTTTCTATTGAAGAAGCCATATCAATTAGCCGTCAATTGCAGACGTCACTCGGTAGCCAGGAAGTCAAATCTCAGCTTGGTGAAGCTTTGAGGACACTGGCTTATGTGTTGGATTTGGAAGGCGACTACGCGATGTCATTGGAGGCTGCACAAGAGAGTGTCCGCGCCTACGAGGAAGTTGTCATACAAGATCACATTCTTAACGGCGACACAAGCACCCCTTTTCACCCCTCATCGAACAAAGACCAATCTCAGACATTGTCGACATCCTCAGATAAGACGATCTGCGACTACTCCAAAGCACTCCAACAATTGTCTTTCAGTCTTCAGGGGATAAAGCAGCCTGAAGATGCCGTTCAAGCCGATATGAAGGCACTGAACATTCTCCTCCACTCTAGGCTTTTCTTCACTGATTCCGTAGAGGTAGATATTGCGGCACTTCTTTATCGACTTTCGCACCAGCAATTCCACGCGATTATCAAGCTCGAGCAAGCCCTAGTATATTCTCAACAGGCCATAGATATCTACCAATCCCTTTGCGAGAAAGACAAGCAAAAACATGTTGTGTCCCTCTGCCACGCCCTTTATGAGAAGGCCAATACGTTAGGTAAACTTGAGCAATACGATGAGGCCCTAGCTATCTGGAAGGAAACCTCTGATCTGGCGAAGGACATCATCGACGACCAGGTCTTCCGTGCCGACGCGCTTAACAGACTTTCTTCGAGCTATCATAAACTCAAACGACATGATGAAGCGGTGACGATCAGGACAGAGTCGGTGATGATTTACCAGACGGCGCTCAAATCAACGTCGGACAAGATAGCGCATGGTTATTACAACCTCGGTATAGGTCTTCACTTTGCTGGACGATTTTTGGAAGCAATTGAAGCATTACAAGTGGCCATCGAAAGATACCGTGCTTTGGCCTTCAATGACCCAGATCGATATACCAAGAATATCGCGGAGACTCTCACCCAGCTCGCTCTGAATCTCGTCTACTCTAATCGGCATGAAGAAGCCTTTAATGACGGCTACGAATCTCTTAAACTTCACGCGATTATGATCGATAAAAATCCTTCCGTCATGCCCGAATATATCATTGCCTTGCGCGTCAATTTTTTGGTCGCAGAAACCGCGGAGAGCGAATATAAGTGCTTGGAGAGGGCTCACCATGGCCTTGTCTATTCTCGGGGATTAGCCAAACGGTTTCCAGAGGAATGCAACCTGCTGCTTATGGACGCTCTCTTGAGCCAAACAGATGTCTTTTACCGGTTTGACCGCCTCTCAGAAGCTTCGACAACCATCAAGGAAGCTCTCTGCTGGCTCGAACGTAACCTTTCCAAGAACTCGAAAGAGGTTGCTGAACAGTATATGCACTGTCTCATTGCATATTCCAGTATAGTCCACAATCAGGGCTATACGCGTAAACTATCGGAGCTACTCGAAAAGTCGATCGAAGTCGGAAAATCTTATTCCTCATGCCCACATATTACCGATCTTCTCATAGAATCGGTGCATCGTCGAGCCGAAACCCTTGGCTGGATGGGCCTCTATTCTGAAGCAGTCAAAACGAGCGTGGAATGCGAGATACTCGCTCGTCAGAATGGTTTGAGGAACATTGTGGGCCTCATTGGCTGTCTGTGCGTCTGTTGTATAGCTTTCAGGGACATCGAAGAGCCAGCGAAGGCTATCATCTTTATCGAAGAAGCACTAAAATTGTGTCACACCGATGAACTCGAGGAAGCGGCCAAAACAAAATCTATGGCTTACCTCTTAGAAAGCCAATGTCTCTATAACCTTTCCGAATGTCTTGCTGATATAGGTCAAGAGCCCGATGCTCTTGTGCATGCTAAAACATCCCTGGATGCCACTTTAAAACTCAGGAATAAATATCCGACATTGCCTTGGTCAGAGATCGAACCGAGCTATATAGAGGCTTTACATACCCTCTCCATGCGTCTAGCTGCCAACGATGACCTTCGGAGTGCCTTGGAAACAATAGTCGAAATCCGCAACTATTATGAAAAGTGTGTAAGACACATGAGCGGGGTGTCGATCTCGCTTGCACATGCGCTCTATGTAGAAGGCATTTTATATTGCGCTGTAGGACGTCACGACGAAGGAATTGCTACGAGGACCTCATTGCAGGAATTGCAGAGCCGCCTTGACATTACTCTCCCAGAACTCGCGGCACAGACTCGTCTTCAACTGGCAAAGGAAAAGACTTATCCTTCAATGATCGCGCTGTTAGCCAAACTCAACATCCGTTGTGGACATCAGCAGGAAGTCCCATAGGTTTAAATGTGAATGCAGCAGTGACAACACTTTGTCTGAATGGCCTTGCCTGCAGGGTCCCACCAACTCTTCCATCCGTTAGCTCGGTATATTTTCCGACTGTCGCTTAGATTTTTTCGGGTAACATTGTACTATTCGACATCACACTTCAACCAGGAAAGTATCTATGAAAACCTTTTTCTCTTTTTATCTAGAAGCAATTAACAATCATGGATCAGCACCAAGGAGCAAGGTGCTCTTCAACTTAAAGGGATCATGGGATTTATATGATGCGAAGGTTTACCCAACTGATTAAAAATGCATATGATCATTGTCGCTGTGTTCAAAGAAGCCGAAGTACGAGGATGTGCTAGAGGAGTGCGCGGGGATCAGGAATGTACATGACTGGCGGGTGGAACGGGCGGTGAGGGCGGTGGACATGCACCAGTTACGGTGAACAGTGACGAAGATGACGAATTCGAGCCCTGTTCAATACTTCGCCCACAGCAGACTTTGGCGTCCTGTCATCTTCGACGTGATTCTTTTTATGGCAATTCCATATCTAAATAAATCAGAAACCCCGGATGATTTTATCCTCTTTCTCAAAATTAAACTCCATAACTTCTCCAGCTTCTGCCTTTGTTCGATGCGTCTCCTCACACTCTTTCTTCCCACTCTCGTTCTTTCTACACTCTTTCCCGCTCCCGTCTTCTCCATCCACCCCGATGCGCGTTCCCCTGCATCGTCCATTATCGCCTCACCCCAATACCGCGTCCCCCGTGGTCTTCTAGACGTATGCATCAATGTTAATGCCAACCTGCTTGCTGATGCATCGCAGCTGCTCGGCCTTTCATCTCTTCTCGGTGCACTCAACCTCGGTGCTGATATCGAGCTCTGCCTGTGCCTCAAGGTAAGTTTTGCTTTGGTATGCTTGCAAATGCATACTGACATCCAGTTTAAGATCTCGATCTTTACCTTGACACCAAGGATCAGCTTTCAGTTCTTATAGACCTCCTCGGCGAGAACATGGTTGGTGCCCTCATTATGGCTTTGGTACGTTTTTGCTGTCCTGTATGTCTGATCGATGTCTCATTCCTGCTAGATCAACACCTCTAAGGATGCTAAGCAATGCACCTTTCCTCAGCATGCCCATCACACTTGCAACACGTCCGATCCGTGCCATTATGATTGCGACTCTCCATGTGTCAACGAAGGCGGTCAATGCGTCTGTGCATCTCCTAATATTTCGTGTAATGGTGTATGCGGTGAATTTCTTCAGGTTTGCACTTTTTTTCGCGCATATATGCGTATACATTTGATGGAAAATCACTTTTAGGGATGCAGCTCGGCGGTTCCTCGTTCGTTGACGAAAAAGTCCAAGGCGATCACGACTTTGGCTCAAGCACAGTCTCTTGCAACTCTGGAGAGACTGTATGCAGTATCTCCGATAGGGAAAGCACGCTGTTATATGGATGTGTGGATACCAACTCTACAAAGGATAGCTGTGATTTCCCCCTCTCTCTTTCCATCCAAAAGGTCGGCTGAATGTCAATCAGGCCGTGGGTGCATGGCACCTCATCCCTTCTTCGAGGCTGAACCTTTTCGTGTTGCGTCTGGCAAGGATTGTCCGACCATCGCCAATACGAAGAGCACGAGTTGCTCTTCTTACTGATGCGTTGTCAACGACTGTAAGGAAGGTTGTGTTCCGACCGCGCAGAAGGATGCCTGCATTCCTAGTGCCGCTGAGTCTAAAATAGGCGCAGTCAGGAAGCCGGAAATAATGAGCTTGAGGCCGCTCGAAAAGAACTTCGTCCACAGTCGTGGATACAAGCTCTAATACGGATATTGACTCTCAAATCACTGTTATTTTCAAATCGGTCATCACCTTGAAAATCCTCGGGCCAGCCACGTCTCTTAGCAGTTCTCCAACGTCGTATTTTACAGAGGATTTGGTAAACCTAGACTCCATCTCTGGCCTTCTTGAGGGCGTCAATGCAGACACGACAGGTCTCGTTACAGCCACCTCTATTCCTACAGTTGTTCTCTATCAATAACCTCCTCGACGAGTCTTCACTCCTCTACCCCAGGTTATGGTGGTAATAGTGGCGCGGATCATTCTAATGCGGTTTCTACATCTGCAAATACGACCACGCTCACTTTCTCTGTCGTTGGCACTGTTGTGTCTCTGTCTGGTTCTTCGACATTTCGCACCGTTTCTGCCTCTCTGGGCACTTCTGCTGGCATTTCTTCCTCTGTACCTATTTCGGCGCATACATCGACGCCTGCCATCACGCCCCTTGCCACTACTCAATATACCTCGGTGCATCTTACGTCTTCCCCCACCTCTTCGACTGCAGCTGTGATTGCAACCGATATCCCTATTATCGCCAGTCCGGACAACGTTCTTTCTGACTTAGGGTTGTCAATCCATCGTCACCGTCGAAGGGCTTTGGGAAACAATGTGGACGAGAGTGTTGATCAAATGTAGGATGGATTGAGCATTGGGCCCCACAACATCAGGAGAAGGGCCCCGCATACAGTGAGTCGTCAGGTCGTCGCCAATGTCAACACGTCTGTCAAGCTCGGTGAGCTTGGAGGAGCGATTGATGGTCTTGTCGAGGACTGGAAGTGCGTTACCTCTTGTGCCGACTTTGGTGCTTGCGCTTCCTGCTTATATTCCTGCGCTTCCTGTCCCATTGCCACTACTTCCTGCCTCATTACCACCACTCTCCGATCCAGTTCCTGCGCTTTCTGATTGATCCCCTACCCTCGTCGATCAAGAACTCGTCGCCGACGCCGTTGCGGCCCTCCTCTCCCTCTTATCCTTGCAATCGCTGATATATTCCCAGTTCTCCAGGCCCTTGATGAGCCGCTATAATTAACAGTTCGGCTGAAACAATGAATGAGTGTTCATTTATGAGTAATGGAAAGGGCATGAGGCATATGTATAGGTATTTAGTGGATATTGCGGAGGGTGCTGGGGCGTTAAGGTAGCTCCTGGGAGATGCCATCTGTGGCTGTATTACCCCTAAGCAAGTGTCGGACTAGGAAAAAAGTTGAGGCAAAGGCGAGAGTTGGGAAAGGTCCAACAAAGTCTGGACTTGCATGGCATTTTCACAGATTTAACAAGTGGGGGAGATTCTACACCTCCAAAGGATGACGATACGCGGAAGGGGATATGCAGAATGTGTTGGTGTTGTCATCGTCATCGGCGGACACTCAAAAGCACGCAGAATGCGAACGGGAGTGTTTGTTGCACCGTGAGATGTGGAATTCTATGGAGATGTCGGATAGAGGGGGCACTTTACAACTCTTTACGAAAATTAGTCTTGGATCTTCAACCAGCAGTGTATAACGCATAACGCCGAAGTGGAGCAAAGGTGTCTCCTGATTCGCCTCCCAGTTCAGTTTCATACTTGCTGACTTTTTTAGATCTCCTTTCTCTAAATTTCCCTTTGAGCTGTATAGCTCATCCACGTACTGGGGCAGCAAACCTGTGAACAGATCGAATCCATTAGGTGTTCTCGATATGATCTCTCTTAAGAATTTCTTCGACATAACCAGTAAATGGGAGATGCTTCATTGTAAGGAAACACTGCGTGTAGTAGTACACTTTGGAAGCCAGAAGATCGAACGACTAAATACCAGGAGGGATATTCGAGACAGACTTTCCACTATCCCTCGAAACATACCCAAAGGGTGTGACAATGGAGCTCCTGGCCACTGCTTGCTGAACAACACGGTTGGCCTATATACCCCATGCTGTCCAATTAATAAACGAACCCTTCGAACTGACAACATAAACCCACCTGTTGTTGACTAAATTGTTGGTGTTGCATGGCAACTATGGGTGCAGCTCCGCCTCTTGCATATGCACCTTTCATACGTGGTGTGTTAATCTGGAAAAGGATCTTCATTCAAAAAAGAGTTACAGATATTCACCCATAAACAGCCTACCGTATTAACTTTCTTGCGGGCTGATTCAACAGTATCGCTTGTTCGCCAAAAGGCTACATTTGATGTGCTAGCTGCACTGGTATTGTAGACGTTTTCGACGTCGATTGTATTGATTTGCGCTCCCCTTGCGTCCAGCTTCTTTTTGAGGTTTTCTGCTGCCACTTCCATTGGTGTATTTTTTCCGTAGACATCGTCCACTATAACTTGCTCAAATTCACCAATCAGCCTCTCTGTTTCGATCGTTTCTACGGCGCTTCCGACGATGTAGTCGCCTAGCTTGTCTGCCATCAAAAGAGGGAATATTCGTCCACTGTGTAGAAGAATAATGAATGAGAACATGCTAAGGTTGGCGAAAATGTCATTTAATCACCTTGTGATTTGAACTAATGCCGTATAAAAGTCCAGGGCATGCTATGAAACTTTTGTGAGTATTCATCTCAGGAACTGAAATAGTAATTATTCACTTGATATTGACTAAGCGCCGGTTCACAGCCAATGACAAACTGCAAAAGGGTCAATGGATGTACATATAGCTTCTACCCAAGGCATACCAATGTAATTCCTCTTTCTGCCATTTGACGAGCCATATCAAGTGGGTCATTTTCTGGAGACACACACAATAAGTAAAAGTATGTAGCAGCAAGACAGCTACTCACGATCAGGAGACTTTTGGAAACCGTCAAGAGGCTCCCCAATACCATGTGGCGGGGAGTCAGTGATAAGAATGACCATCTTCACCGCATTTTCCGCCCACTGCAAATTTAGCGCCTCAGCCAATGCTGCGGTCTGCGCCTCTGGCCCATCTCCGCCACCAGAGGCAATGAGACTAGCCAGGTTATTCTGCATAGTTTCAATTTGCGAGGTAAATCCGAAGGACTTCGTAACATATGTCATATCCTGAGGTGGATGGTCGCGAAAGGCGATAAGGCCGAATCGTAGTAGCCCTTGGGAGAGATTCTCAGATGCAGAAATCTTTTCGCATATACTGCGAATAGCTTGTCTCGCAGACTGAATGTAAGGACCTTGGCTACCTGTTGTATCCTGCAAAAATACGATATCACTGTTGAAGGATCAGCTTAAGCGCTGGCAGAGATTAGTTATAGCACCGACACAGGTTTGCCTGTCGTCTGTGTTTGAGGGTCTGCACCGTCCTGCTGCGCAGAGGACCCAGAGGGTTGGTTGTGTTGAGTCATGAAGACAATGTTAGAGTATGAAATATAAGAGCTGATTGGAGGAGAAGAAGAATGGGCAAGAAGTTGAGAGAGTTTGGGGCAGATTTGCTTGCCTTTTATACGTTTACTGACATCCGGCACCGCATAGAGACCCGTGGGACACCTATGCTGCAACCCACTAGATTATGAGTCAAAATTGGGTTACCGTCACGCTCTTATCCCATGACTTGCGAGGTACACAGTCCAGAGTCTAGGTGTACTCGACTACTGTCAGGTGTGGCTTTGTGCTGTGCAGCTGTCACAGATGGGAACATCAGCTGGCATGAAAATTGGCCTGAAGTCCTAGTTGTCGACCATCCACTCCCGAATGATCGAATATCTGCGAGACATATAGCTTATATGGAGTAGCTGAGAGCTATTTTTTATGGTACATACTGGTGAAAAGCAGACAAAAGACCCTCTACAGACCATGGGTGATGGAAGACGGAGTACAATTGCTGTCGGGCACAGCCACAGTCGTTCCGTCTTAAAAGTTAAAAAGCGGAGCGACTACTCGATATTATGACAGACTATGACAGTACTTCTGCTTTAACTCTTGTTTATTGCATTGTTTGATAAACTCTTACATATGCTACAGATATCCACCAGAGAATGGTTACGAGTTACGGACGGTGACTCGGAGGACCGCCGACATCAATTGCCCTGATTGCCGACTCTTGCCGAATTATTTCCTGCTTGGGATACAACTCTCACAATCACCTTGGTCCTCATCACAATCCATCGCCTCTTACATTTTCGTTGCATTTTTGTCCTTCTCCTGAAGCTGGGTACGGTCGGTCTTGGGGCTAGAGAATCTAACTAGGGAAGTTTCTGTCTATGTTTCGTCTAGCGGGCTCTCTGTTCTCTGGCTAGGGGGTACGGACACATTGGCTGATGCTGGGTACGGTCGGTTTGAGGGCTGGAGTGTCTGAGCCTCGGTCTCCCATCACCATCTCCTGCTCGGTGTGTCACTCTTGGTCTCCTGGAGCTACACTATCAGTCTTGGGACTAGAGAATCTATCTGGGGAAATTGGCGCCTGCATCTCGTCTAGCTGACTCTTTGATCTCTGGCTAGTGGGTCATGGATTCGTTCGCTGAAGCTTGGCAAGGTCGGACTGGGGGCTGGAGTTTCTGACCGGGAAAGTCTCTGTCTGCGCTTTCTGGCTGGGTGTGTCTCTGTCTGCGCTTTATCTTGTGGGCTCACTGGTCTCTAGCTAGTGTAGGGGGGGACACGCTCGTGGCACCTCTGTATGGTCGGTCTAGGGTCTGGATTCTCTGACTGGGAACATTGTGTCGGAGTCTTGTCTAACTGACTATGTGCGCTCTGTGGTCTCTAACGCTGGCTGTAGTTTCTGGCTCTGGTGCTCTCTTGGGTCTCTCTTAGGTCGAACAGTCTACTTTGCGTTTATCGATTTGCAATCATGTCCCAAGCCCTTCAATGGTCTTACGATCTACAGTCCCGAAATAGAGAATGTTCGCTGAATACGTTCGGAACGACACTCTCTGAGTACCCTTCTTTCTGGTTCTCAGTCATTTCTGGGGGTTCAGAACGGCCAGGGTGCCGCTGCGGCCCTGACCCTGTACAATTGGTCTCACTCCATGCCTAAACTGGTGCAATACGCCTTGTCTGCTATTGTGACTCTAGAATTAATGACATAATCATTCTCGACCTGGAATGGAAGATATTACATTATCGGGGGTGACACTGAGAATACACTAGGGTAAATGAATATAGCTATCGCTATTGAAAATCGTCTTGACCACTCCTGACTACTTATCCCGCGTCCGCTCATCATTATCACCGTCTAATAATGGCCATTGATTTTTCCACCCACTCGCTTCATGCCGATGCAGATTCGGAGGATTTGAGCCTGTCATTGATGGATGAACATACGGGACGTCATTATGACGGGAATACTTATCAGTCAGACCTGTCCCAGTCCCCGCCACCAGACGCGCCAGCGACAACACTAGGTGGAATCATGGCACAAAATGAGGATACGGACTTACTCAACCTCGTTAGCCGCATGGATCACTTGGAGATCGCTATGGACCATCTGAACATGCGTTCATCAGCGAACAGAGGAACAAGAGAGGAGCGGCTAAGCGCGCTGATAAGAGAGATAGTGGGCAGGCTAGATCTCACGACGAATCAGGACTTTCTGAACCTGGCGAGGAGCCATCAGGACACTAGGGACTTGCTCAGCGAAGCAAACATAGAAATTCACTCTATCTCCTCCGCTACATTTGCAACATTCGATGACTTCAGGACGACAGTGGCAGTGTTGATGGCAAGAATGGATCGGTTGGACCGAGAGGGTGACTCACGAATAAATCCGCCTTCTAGGTACACCGACAGGTTCATCGTTAGAGTGGGCCCACTGACCGCAAGGAACTGGAAGACTGAGGTGGTGAACACCATTGTAAAGGCGGCTGTCGATATCAATTCGGTCCGGGCAATTGAAAAGGCACACATCGCTTTCCACTTCAACATCATATTCCAATCAAGACTCTCAGCGCGCGATTTTTGGGGGAAAGTGTTCTTTAACAACGGACAGTGTTTCAACGGTATTCGGGTATATTGGATTCATTAACTAAAATGGAGACTCTTCCTGATAGGGTTTTTGAGTTTGACCGGTAACTTGTGGCGAACTAGTATTTCACCATTGTATTCAAGGCTAGGAATGTTATCAGCGTAGTAAACGTAGGTATTAGGTTACAACAGTGCTGGCAGAATATGGCGACAATAACTGGAATAGATGAGCGGCGATATGTCCGAGCATTCAAGGAATGTATATGAATTGAGGGGACCAAGACATTGTGAGGCCATATGTATTCACAACGAGAAGACACCTTTCTAAAACGATGCGGACCTGAATGTCACACTCCAATAACAAAGCCGGCAAAATGGAAAAGTGATCTTGAATGATGACTTAGACATTCATGTAGGCTTGAAATTTAAAACGTGTTCTTTTTTCAATGCATCATGGCCCTGGCTGCGATCGAATGACGCGACACTGTGGGTTTGGACTCCTAACAGAAAGAGATTAGGAAAATTCCATCTAGGGCGGGTATGTTGGTTGAATATTTTTTTATAAAAAAGAGAAATAGGTTGAATAGGGGTCGATCGCCTATCACAATTCCATCTGTCCGTAAATTCTATGCAACCTAACCAAAGTCCAACACCTGAGCCCGTGCCCAATCCCTCCTGTGGTGACTTGAATCCATCGTGTGCTCCCCAAGGTCAGCTTGCATGACACAAATCTGTAATGCACACATCACGTCCCCTTACAATTATCACCTCAGTAGGAGGTGTGGCGGACCCGAGTCCTGATGCCAATACTGCCTCCTCAAATGAGGAAAGGGGCGATGCATTGGTACAGCCCGTAACCAGGCCGGCACCTGCTGGAGAGCTTAGAATGATCAGGGACGCCTGTGGGAGAACAGACTTGGAACCTTTGGGAGATGCAAAATTAGCTGATATCAAGGCCGAAATTTTGGAAATGTTGGGACGCATTCCTGACAGAAAGCACCAGCTGGCAATGATCGACACATGGCTCGACGTCTGTTACACCGCCTCTTCCGAGGGGGACTGGAAGGGCTTCTTTTTGGGGGAAAGGTACCGAGAGATCTGGACAGAGTTAGCAGAGGAAGGAGAACTGCCTCCCTATAACAGTTTAGTGGCATGGGCGATGCATAGGATACGCAGGGACTGAGGAACATGTAGGAACTGATATGCCGCGTCGGTATACTTCACAATGGACAGTTGGAGATTTTATTCATTTCGTTCTTTGTATATACACAGAAAGCTGCAATAAACGAGGTATGGCATTCAAGATGAAGAGGTACAGAGCCAAAGTGGAAGCTATGTCAAAACTAAGCGATGAGATTACACGCTGCGTCGCAGGAAAGATGGGTATTGGAGAACGGGTTTGAAAAGAAAGATATGTTGGCCAAACCAATGAGGTCAGAAGTCACAACCATCCAATGAACTATACGACAGATCAATGAGTCCATCTAGGGTTAACAAGGCGCAACTGAGTGACCTACAAAAAAGATGGCGACAACGCCTCGGGGAGAGTACAGGTTATCTCTTTATCAGAACTAACACTGCACAGCATCATGTTCGGATACGCCGTCGTCATCTCGTTGATTAATTTGGCTTGAAGGGCCTGTGCTCGAGAATAACGCATACTGGTATAAATCCCTGGGTAGCCGAGTACTTGCAAAAACTCATCTCCAATGATCTCCAAATGATGCTGGAATGAAGCTTCCGGGTAGACAAACTCGCAGGGTAGTAGGCCAATAACCCCTGAACAGGACGAAATCAGTATGAAGAATTAGATGGTTGAGATGATAACCTGCGATTGCAAAATTCCACCTCCAGGGCGATGGCCTCTTGGACAAGGCTATGAGCAAATAACATGGGGGGAGGTGCAAGAAGATGGAAAAATAACAAAAGTATAAATTCCTGGTGCACTGCGCGATCATGAGAAATCCGCTGTTGAGTATCATCAACAGCGTCAAAGCAAGAATCTGCTTCGGAGCGCAACAACCACAATGGAGTGCGATCATGTAATAGATGAACAACGCCAAGAAGAAGTAAACGTTTCGGAAAAGAGTGATGCGAATGTCGGGTGAGTCGGGAAATCCACGCTTCTTTGGGCCTCTGATAATACTGCAAACGTGTTCGGAGACCGGCCAATAAAAGGGAATCGTGCTTAGTGGTGGCCTCAACGAGGCAACACAGACTCTCTAAATGTATGTTCTCCCTAGTGACATACTGCAAGTTAATTAAAACAGGGTAAACACGAATTGTGCGACATACATCATCACTTGGAATCCAAAGAAGCAGCGTACTTCAGGGGCTGTCACCTGGTGACAGACAGAGAGGAGGATGCTCTGATGAAGGCCAATGGTGTGTTGATGGACAACAAGAGCTGTGGCGACGACCACTTGGGACTGTAGTGGTTTAACAGTGCGCCAATGTCGGATCTCATCCTTGGAAATGCTCTCTTTAGCTGTCCAGAAGTGACTCTGAGCGTACTTATAGGACCGCCACACCTGCATAAATTCATGAGGACAGGACTGAATCATGAGACGGAGGAGAGTGACACACAGATAGATAGGAAATAGGAAAGAGCACGAAGCAATGAGAACTCTGGGAGAAAAGGTCGTGCTGGTTGCAATGCATTGCAGAGTTTGGATTAGTATCAACCTGGTAATAAGTTGGCGGGTTCATTCACGATTGCGGTTCGAATGTAATAACGATGGTTCTGGGATGGCAATCATGTTTGAGCTCTTGGTAAATTTCGAGGAACATTTGTAGATTTAGACACTTATCGTTACATGTATGTCAATGTTAGTATGGTTCCCCTGCAATAACAAGAAAAATGCAAACATCACACACAGAGAAGAAAGTACATTCTTAACCCTGGTTATCGTACATCAAGACGACATCAAGGCCTGACAGGTGACCGTGAATGATTTGTCAGTCTCAGTTCATGCCAAGTAGGAAGTCAGACACTTCAACTTCACGCAGATCTACAAATTAGTTGCGCCCCGCACTTGGCTGTTCAAGGTGCCCAACACAAGGTCATAGCACAAAGGGTGCGTAATGACGATAGCCTGCTACAATGCCTGGGATACATACGCCACACCGTCACTAAAATAATATAGAAATGGACATTGAAAGTGTCTCAAATACCCCGGTCGGATCCTCAACATGCAACCGTCTTTTAGCCTGCATGGGCTAGGAAGACAACACTGGTCTTTTTACACCACTCCCGAGCCCCTCTACGCTCTCTCCTCGAAAACTTTCCCAAGCACGACTTCTTGCTCATCACACACATCTTTCATCCTTGGAAAACCTGAAAACTTGGATCTCTTTGCTCTCAACACGATGGCCCCTCGAGTTGCTAAAGTACCGGTTGTGACAACTGAGGATGCCCCAAATAAAAGTACGCCTAAAAAGATTCAGCTTGACTTGAATCTCTGTTAATGTCCCAATAATCCCACTGCCGCGTGCTAGATGTTGACAACGATAGGGAGGCAAGCTTGCCATTTGTTCCTCCCATTGTGCATTTTGGGGAAAATCAGGAAGGTCCAACAGAGGACGATGAGATTGAATACGTCAATGCTCCCCCTTCCTCAAACGAAACGATGGGAGAGCCACAGTCCCAAGATACCATCCACACGGCTACACCTTCTCCTGGTCAGGAAATTTCATCCACAGCTCCACCAGCCTCGAACAACCGTTCTCTAAGAAGGCAGACGACTGCTTCGTTTGTAGCAGCTGGTGGTACACAAGACTCTGTGCCCTCACAAGCCAGAAGTATACGTGGTAGATCAAGAAAGGAGACGACTTCGAAAGCGTCAAAGAAAACAGTTATGGATCCTGCTCCTGAATCTGCGACGGCTCAAGTGGCTTCACCAGATAACATTCTGGCCCTGCCTGGAACGGACGAGGTGAAGAACACAGTTGCCTCTCTTCAGTCCCGCCTTGGAATGATAGAGGCAAAGATAGCAAACCTGGAGTCCAACCACCGAACATTGTCCATGGAAAAGGATGCACATGCAGAACGTATTGCAAAAGCCCTTGCCCCTTCCAACCTCAGACGTAACCCTGACTTCATGAACCTCTATAAAGACCACCTCGACACGCGAAAGGCTGTGAACACAGTCTCTTCTGAGTTATCCTCATACATGTCATCCTCTACACGTGCCGTTGACACCCTTGCATCCACAGTGTCGGACTTAGAAGGAAGCGTGCTAGAGAACACCCGCCCAGGGCCAGAAGTACCTCTCGTAGTCCTGCCGCCCTCTACTATTCCTAGACCTCAACAACTCCCTATTCGCACTAATGGTTTTCTCTCTGTGCCCCACCCGCAACAAGGAGAGAAAAGAAAGGAGAGAGACTGGGACGCTATCCATCCTGATCGCCTGCCTCTGGTACAAGATATGCGCCATGGGGCTGGGACACCATCAGTTGATGTGACATATGGCCCAGTCATGGTTGGAGACGTGTATACACGAGGGATGGATGTTATTCAGGACTCGGGATGCAAGGAGCAGACTGTCATAGCCGTCCACAAAGCGTCAAGGCCTAATCATATCGTGATTACCTTCTTTACTCTGGACGATGCGCAGTTCTTCATTAGGATGGTACGCGGAAATCTGGGGGGCAAGTTTGCTGGCAGTAGAGCATACATTGATGGACCAAGGTAGTAATGTTGAAAGATCGATAAGCTCAAGGACTTAACAAATTATCTTCGGACTTTATGTAGCTATAGCCCCCAATCCTGTGTCTTGTATCGCAATGAGATTGTGTTTTCTAATGCCCAGACTCAAATGAACGACGATAACATTTATGTTGAACTACCTCAGCGTACAGGAGGGACACACGAAACTGAGGGCAGAAACACAGGGCGGCAGATCTCCACCCCCCCAATGTCAGAGGAGTCTACAGATGTTATTCTAGGCCCTTTCAATATGGATCGTGATCTTCAAATTTTGAATGGATGGCGGGTGATTTTACAAGCTAAAATACCACCGTCCTCAGTGGGTGCCGTGATTCATGCCCGGAAAAATAGGCATATACGCATTCGTTGCTCCTCACATAGCGTTGCAAGCCAATTGTGTGCCTATGTTGAATCAATTGCGCTGGAATGAGGCTGGTCAGCAGTGATGGAAAATGGCAAGGACAAGATGCATGTTACCTTATGGAACTGCAACGGATACCTGGCGGCCTCTATCGAAACACCTACTGTGAAAAACATGATAAAGGCAAACGACATTGTATTCTTCCAAGAAACGTTTCTTGTCCCAGAGCAAGAAGAAACACTAAAGCTACCTTCTGGTTACAATATTGTGGCACAATCACGCTCCTGGCTATTGGGCAATCGTCTCCCGGGTGGTGGTGTCGCTGCAGTCATAAGTAACAGGGTGAAGTTCACAATCTGCGAGGCGGTATCACATCCAGACATTATTGTGATAGAACTGGACAAAGCGTTTATTATCTGCGCATATATCGTGCCTGAGAATTCAAGATGGGGAAATTGGACAGCAGTGGACCCTAAATTGAGACTGGCAGAAGCAATCGAGTATTGTTGCTCAACAGGGAAGGGTTATATGATTGTAGGAGATCTAAATGCCAGGACAGCCTCATGCCAACCGACACATTCACACCTGGAAAGACTGTCTCCAGATGCCACCTGCTCCCCAAGAGGAAAATGGCTTCTCGATATCTGCGAGGAGTATATGCTCCATATCATAAATGGATCTTGCCTAGATCTATCGGTCAGTGATAAATGGACCTCATACCAGCCTAACGGAAACTCTGTGGTTGATTATGCAATCGTGTCCGAGGAACTACTGCCTTCTGTGAACGGACTGCTAGTGGAAAAAGTCCCAGAATTCAGAGAGGATCATTCAAGTTTACACCTGGTGATGGGACGGGATATCATTCAGATGCAGGAGACACAACCGGCCTACGGAATGTCGCTAGCGGAACTTTTGGGTGCAGTTGACCACTCCTCCACTATGGAACAAATTTTGCATTCAACCTTACAAGCCGCACTGTCAGATGAAGAAGCAATCACATATCTATATGGTCCCGCTTACTTCGTGGAGAGACCTGTTCATGCATACCTCGCAGCAAGATCTATCAGTGTACCCGGACCATGTACCGTGTTTGCAGTAAATTGGGGTTCTCGTGGACATGCTCTGGTCAGGAAAATTATTGGAACGTCAATGGAAAGAGGATATCTCATGGCAATGGCAGCTCTCGTGCCGAATACTGACCCTGCACAGCCTCTGGTTGTTTACACTTGCTCAGTACCCCTTGTGTCGATGCTAGTGGAACGTGCTGGGGGAATCAGTCTCAGAGGCTGGACAGGAACCGAGGGAGACTTGTTATGGGTGGTATGCACTTTGCTAGCCAGAAGATCCGCCACAACGGAATTCCGCGTATTTGAACAAGACAATAAATCAGCCAATCAAGAAATAATCTACGTGACAAAGGCAGTACACGATGCATGCATTCTCCAAGAGAGGGTGGAGACAATGGAGATGCCAACAATGAGAAATATACCTGAATGGGAACACCCTTCAAATGTGGCTCCCATAGAGGACTATCCGAAAGTGTTCAGGCGTGGGATGGAGAGGAGAAACAGAGAGAGAGACCGAACTGTGACAGAAAATCTTACCCAGATAGACGCCAAGCTGCCTCAAGATTTGGAACTCGGTAATGGCCAGGCTCATAGGGGCAGAGCGGCCATGAGAAAGCTCATGTGGAGGAACCTCCAGAACGCTGTGAATCTGGCATCAGATCCTACAAAATACTGGAAATTTCTGAAAGAAAAAATTAACCGAAAGCACAGAGGCCAAGCTGTATCCATGCAGGAGCTTACAGATGTTTTTAATGGCTGTATGAACCCACCGAAGGAATTACCCTGGCAATTTAATGCAGAGAAGTTTCTGTTGGATAGGAGATGGGCATCCAATGCCTCCTTGCCAAACAAGGAGGCGTCACACCATCAATACTTTTCACGTCTCATATCCCCCGAGGACATTGATACCGCGAAACAACATCTTTCATCCCACACAGGTTCTGCAAAAGGTGTGGATGGCATTCAATACTCGCAGATATTGCAGATCCCCTCAGACCAGCTTGCCAAATTGTTCAACTTTTGTATTTCTACCCATGACGCACCCAAAACATGGTTGAAAACAAAACTGGTGGGCATACTCAAACCGGGGATGGCGGCCTCCGACCCGGAAAGTTATTGTCTCATTGCACTGGAATGCTGCTTCCTAAAAATGATGACTTTGCTGGTCGCACAAAGGTGTGTTGGTATATTGATTCCCAAAAAAAAAAAAAAAAAAAAAAAAAAAATATGGGGTTGTTGAAAAATACCAAAACTTATTGGGCTCAGGTTTAGAGAATGGGTCAAAGATATGAACATCTTGCCAGAAGCGCAAAATGGGTTCCGGGAGGGTTTTCGTACAAACAACTGCGCATTTGTTCTGAGATGCGCAATTGATCGTGCAAGAGCACAAGAGCAGTCACTCCTGGTGACATTCATCGACCTCGAAAATGCATTTCCGTCAACGAACTTACCTACTTTGTGGAAAAAACTCACAGACGCGGGGGCCATAGGACCGTTAATGGACTGGGTTCGCATGATTTATGAATGTATGCGATACTCTGTGACATCATACTCAAAGGACCAGCGCTTCTCGGAACTATTTCAATCACTCTGGGGCATTCTGGCAGGGGACTCTCTCTCACCAGATCTATTCACATTCTACGCCGCAGACTGTGACCCACCGAAACAATGGAATGATGTCGTTATGTTCCAGGTGGTGATTACATATCTATTACTGGCAGATGATATGGTGTTGATGGAGTACCTGGCTGACGGTGCCATGATGGAGAAACTGGAATACATGGCCAATTCATGGTGCCGCCAAAACTTCCTGAAGTTAAACATGGTGAAAACCAAATTCATGATTTTCGGGCCACTCCCAGCTTCTCTTCCTGTACTGCGGGTGAACGGCTCACCAATTGAGGCAGTTTCAATTTTTAAATACGTGGGGTTCTACTTTCAATCAACTAAACGAAACATCTTTGCGGAACACTACGTCAAAAAGGCAAAGCAAGCAGCAATCGGCAATCGTTCCTTCTTCATGCTGGAATCAATCTTCGGCACTCTATGGCCGAAACTGGGGATTCAACTTTACATGGCCTGAGTGGATCCTCATCTGACACACGGGTGTGAAGTAGCTTTAGACGTTGATTCATCATCGCTACTACTGCTGGAAAAGGTCCAGCTTGAAGGCCTCCGAAGGATTCTAGGCCTGGGTCCCCATTGCATGAGGGTGGTTGCATTTACCGAAAGTGGAATCATGCCAATTGCCTACAGGAGAATCGTTCTGGCGCTACGATACATCGCCTACCTCTTGGAATCCCCAATGGAACGTTTTGTCAGGGTTGCATTTGAGGACTCGAAGCACCTCCTACAGCAAAACATCTCTTGTTGGCTGGGGGACCTGGTGAGGGTCCTCCTAGAACTCCCTCACCCCGTCCTGTGTGCCATCGGTGACTTAACAAGCAGAGCCGATGTAGATAAAGTCATCAAAAAAGTCGAAGAGTCATGTGCGATTACACTACATTCCGAAATTGAGAAGTCGGAAAGGATCCCACTGCTACAGGGACGCCTGCACGAAGGAGAAAGGCCCGCCCTGCACACTGTGGTAAAGTTCCGCACATATTTGTCTCAGGTCATAGTACCTGCTCACCGTATTGCTTTGACTCGCTTCATGTGTTCTGATCACGGTCTTGCAGTGGAGAAGTTGCGCCATACAGAACGACGACGTAGCATGATCCCAAGGGAATATAGGCTGTGCCGATTATGCAAATGTGCCGTGGAAGATGAACAACACGCAGTGTTTCTTTGCAAGGTAGTTTCAGACGATCTCATACAACGAAGAACGGACTTGGCTTCGTTAGCGAAGAAACTTAGACCCAAACTGCGATGGGAGTCATTGGAGGGACCCTACGGTATGGATTTACTCAGGCAGCTATGCACTCTAGAAGACATACTGCCTGCGTTCGCAGCCCACGTATATCATACGTTGAAGGAGTTCGCGCAGGTAGAAATCTTTCGTCACCCTGATTTTAAAGGACAACATTAATTGGGTCACACTGCGGCTAACGGTGTCGACTGTAGCTCTACGAATGACTTTGCGGTGAATATCTAGGTATACAGATATTGTTGCACCTTTCTGTACATCCAATTAGTAATATACACACCCAATAACATTCAAAAACCTGGATAAAAATGAAAGGCTCCCTTCTGCTCAACCCAGTGAGATCTATGAACTCCACAGGGGTGTTCAGAACGTCAAACCTGTAAGAGAGCTGGGGGTCCCGTCGAGGTATGACAGTTTGACAGGTCTGTCATACCGTCGACGGATCGGCGAGTTCCTATATTGGGACCGTAAAATAGCCACCCAACCAACCAACCAACCAACCTTTGTGTGACGTTGGTGTGGTGCAATAAAATGCGACCTCTAGGTTGCCTCTAGGGTATGAGTTTCATTGAATCAGAGTACGCTGCTAAAATGAGCTCATTACATTCAATATAAAATCCTCCCAAGACTACCCCTTTCCAACTCCTAAACGGCATTTTCAATCAGCCCCACAGACCTTCTGGTAGTAAAACACCATGAGCAAGGCAGGAGACCTCAGAGAGCCTTAATGCTCTGTAGAGAAATTTTTGCACACCTCGCTTTCTGGGTAAAAAGCTTCCTATATATCCTCTGTGCTTTGTGAGTCGACGATAGTACCTCAGGAATGAGAAGCAACGACGCTCGTATGATGATTTGCACCGTTCCTGAGTCAGTTGACACCAACATTTCCCTGTAGTAAAAGGCCAGAACCACTAGTCTTGGGACTGAGTATGCCAAGGAGAGAACTTCTGGCCCAAAAATTTGGATGTGTTCCTAGTTTCACAGGATTAATCTAACTTTATCTACCCAATCGATATCAATTGCTGTACTCACACGTAGCACATATTCATCCAGCCCTTCCAATGTTCTCTTAATGACGAGGATAAGACAAAGTCCCCAGCTAGCTGAGACAGATCTCTGTGTGTATACGTGCCATCTGAGTGATATTAGATGTTAGTAAGCTTCAGTAAAATAAGCCGACAGATGCCCAGACTCCGAACATTGTCATCGGTGCAAGCTAAAGACCAAGAACATCATGGCAAGGTCAAATGAGGTTTCTCATAGCATATCAAAGGTCGAAGCTTACCATCTCCAATGATTTGCGGTGTTGAATATTCAGCGCACTCAACAACAAGGGCGCGCCAACAGTAGGACACTCCATAGCCTGGCAAACTGTATCGTATTCCGTAAAAAATGAAAGTAGAGCACACACAAGCATTTTAATCGATCCTCGGATAGTCGTTGGCCAGGGCATAGAAGAAAAGAGATAAAACACTACAATAGCAGCCAAAGAGTGGGGAGGTGGGGAAGAAAGGGTGCTGGAAATATCACAATAAATGCCTTAAAAAACCCAATAAATATTATATCTGGCATTTGCCCAATGAGACCTGTATTTTATTCCGAATTAATTCTATTTTCTCTGACATTTCACATCGATGCTCTGTAAATGTATTGAAATTTGGAATAAATAATATCAATTATAGTCATGGGAGCCGACAAATCACCTCAGACTAATCTTAGAGCAATCTAACAAAGTTTGATAGATAGTCCCAGCTAATAGGCCTGAGACCTTTGCATGCGGACTCCACTGTTCTCCGACAGATAAGGTGCTTACAACATAGATACCATCTTCAGATACAGAACACACCCAAGGAAAAATCAAAATATAGAACATCAAGCAGGCAGACCATTTTCCTCACCCTGACCTCTTATAAGGGTAGAAGCCGCCTTACAATTTCCACTAAGACCTCTTAACCCCTTCACAACCTTCCCTCCACCATCCATACTTCCCGTAACGAAGAGCACACATATTCAGATTTACTCTCAGATAACTGCCCACCGACCTTAATGTCGCCCGAGATTGACAAGCAGATCATGATTTCTAAGTGCCCGCACGCCATCCCCAACGTAAAATCATATATTCGGCTCTTTTAGTTCTCCTCTTTTAGTAGCATGAGGCCCATGGGAGATATCGAGGATTTGGTGCTGTGAGGTAGAAGTAGAGGGATACTTTGATGGTGAACTTGAAGTAGGAAGATGCAGTAAGTACAAGGCATCATATCCGACAACGATCCTGTGGTCGACCATGATTTCAGTCCGAAAGTGTCCTGAAAATTTCCCCTTCCCCCGAAAATCACCCCACGCGAGATTCGAATTAGTTAGTATTGAGAGGGGTTATGCCTCGAGTACCAGTGTGTGTACATGGAGTCCGTATGAAGGGTAATCTACTGCTACGATGCGCGATTGAGCCAAGTGAAGAGGGTTCTTAAGGCGATATGGATATTCGAGGTACGCTTAGAAAGATCAGAGTAACCAGGACTCAGGCCTGGCATTCAAAATCAAAATGATAGTTAACGCTATCATTGGCAGTTGACGGCAATAAATCCTTCTTCCTTAACGAATAACTTAAAATATCTGCCCTATGCAATTCTGCGGTGAGGTCACAGCCAGTAATATTAGCAATATGCAAGGCGAAATATAGTTATTTGGGCTTAATTACCTTGTTAAGTGATTTTTCTCCAGAGCCACACTCAACATTGCGTAAACTGGACGTGTTCTGTAGTCGTTCGGGCGTTGTGTTTGACTGCAAGTTCATGTGTGTCGTGATTAGCGGTGATGTTGCTTGTATTATTAAATGGATTTATCTGTGGAGTAGGTTTGCTGAAAACAATAGGGGATATATGGGCCTCATTCCCGCGGTCTGTTGCGGCTGGATATTGACCATACTTTGAATCATTTGGCATCGTACTGGAGGCGAAAGCTCCCAGTTTTGTCTTTCTGAAGACACAACAGGCCATGATATTCATGAGCACCATGTTAGGTCCCCCAAGCAACGTACGATACACCACAGGTACGGGATTGATGAACATGAGGATAACCGTTAAAATATTGGTGGTGACAGTAGTTCTGAGAAGAGCATAGCATGATAAGTTTAGTGCAAATTTCTAGATGTGATTTATCTTACAGATAGTAAACCTGTCCGTCTCTTAACAGCGCTTGCGAGAAGGCGGGCATATATCGACCGGATACCATAGACCAAATGCAAAAATTTCTGTCATAGCCGACAAGCGCATTTTGCATCAGCCGCCAGGAGATTGCAAGAAAAACCAGAGTGTCGTTGACCAACGGGGCAATGGCAGAGCTTGCGACATACCCTGCATAATATTTATTGACACAATATCTCGTCGATCCTTTGTGCCCTGCCGTGTCTCCCAGCGTTGTTGACCAAGATGCCCCCAGGACAAGAATCCAAAGTAGCCCAAAAAATACAGTGATGTATTTGTTTCCTTCGAAGATAGCTCTAACTCGGAGTGTAAAGAGCAGAGAAGTAGATGCGATGGCGGCAGTCCATACCCAGGCCATCCAATATTCGAAACGTTTACAATCTGCAATTTGTGCAGCTGACGGTGCGGATCAGCCTTGAATCTTATGTTCTAAATAAGGAGTGACATTTACTTTGAAAGACAGTGTCCAAAAGGACATAACTCATAGATAAAAATCTTGTTGATGATGAGACGTGATGAGACAAGGTATAATGGCTGTCGGACAATTGGAAGAAGTACCTGGATATAAAGTACCAAAATATGTTTTCACCCCCAGTAGTCTTTGATTTAACCCTGGTTTGTAAAGTACTGATCCTCCAGCCCAGAATGTAC
>JANCIO010000237.1:0-50755 GCA_027604855.1 Psilocybe subaeruginosa | reverse complement strand
AACGGGCTGATATATGGAGAGCCTGAAGTATTGGGCGTGTTACTGTTGAAAGAGGAGGAAAAATCTTGGAAATGGTTCAGGCTTGCACGATCCGCGAAGCCGAGATGACATGGTACGCACCTTGATGTGAGGCAGCATTACTGTCTAGCGGAGGGGGAGAAACCGTAGGTCCATCTGCGGAGACGGATTTTGAAGCATATGGAGTAGGATCTGAACGATGGGCTGAGTCTGCTAGATCTACAGGGAAGAAATCCAGGACTGTACATACTCTGATTCAAAGGGTCATTGCTGCCTGGGCAGAGGTTGAGTCGCCGTAGATGGCGTTGAGATAGGCCCGATAAACTTACCTAAAGCCGTTACCTCTATAGAACCCCGATTCGAAGTCGATGGACTAGCGTTGCGTGATTTGGGTTCCGTAATCCTATCCCAACTGTGTTTCACTGATTTGTTAGCTTTTTCCAACAATGTCTTTGCTGCATTGACTGGAGATTTGTGGGCCATGGAGATGAGATCGAGAGGCAAGAACGAGGCAGGATGCACTGCAGCCGCAAGGTATCCTGTCAGTTATCATTGTGTCCGTTCGCAGGGATCACGATTACCAGTATCGCGGCGGTTCGGCCCGAGACTTGAAGGGACTAATGCATCGTGTGACACATCTTAATCCGCAGGCCTCTTCCGATTCACGTTTTCTCACTTGCTGTTTCTTCACCCACTTTCTCTATGCATGTAGGCTGTCACAGGCTGAGACCGTGCATAGTTGTGTTTACCACGCTGGTGCGTTAGTTCAGACACACCGCTCACCAGCCAGGTCTCAATGTCGCCCCCCTTTCGCCTGCACTAGCGGCTACCGACGGCTACCACGACGAAGCATTCCTATGTGGCCCCTAACAAGAAAGATTGCTGCGTTGCTGTTCTATATTTCTGAATTGGTAAGGTAAAAGGGTTTGTGGTTAAAGAGAATAAATAAGGTATCTAAGGAAAGGTTTCAGGGATGAGGGGCAAGGGATGAAAAGGGAAGAAGTCGTGTATCAGTCGACGGAATGGAATGAAGCGAAAGATGAAGATAAGATAAAACGAGAGATAATCAATGTGTGAGAAACGTACCGGATCGTCACAAATCCCGGTATGGACTCGGAATACGGCGTGTGGCCGCCGCGTCACTTTTCCCTGCCCTAATTGCTGCCCTACCAAAACAAGTCGCAGCCCGGATCGACCTTTTTCGAGGGGTGAGACGCCGCATGTCAGCAAGAGCCCTCTGCGAGAGAAGACGAGAGGGGCTCTAAGAGTGTGGCATCTGGAAAAGAAGCTGTCATGCGCAAGCGAGGAGTTGCGAAGGGAGGGTGAAAATGGCTCTCGTTTATGAGGGACTGCCTTGCAGCTGACCGTTACTCCAACGCCTGGTCCAGACGAGACATC
Organism: Psilocybe subaeruginosa; assembly: GCA_027604855.1. Lineage (NCBI taxonomy): Eukaryota > Fungi > Basidiomycota > Agaricomycetes > Agaricales > Agrocybaceae > Psilocybe > Psilocybe subaeruginosa. Next base: position 49,339 of record JANCIO010000237.1, on the reverse strand, counting down.
GACGACTATCAGCACTGCTTTGATTCGTGAAAATTGTGCGCCCTTTTCACCTGCAATGTATCTCAATGACTGCATTTAGTTTGTGTTTTCTCTTCATAAGAAGTCGATAATCTCCTATTACTTATATTTACTGATAATGCCGTGTTAATTTTTGAACAACCTTGCTGACTATATATTATGCCTTTCACGGTTCTGTATCATTGTCTCGATGACGTTCGTTACGATATTTGGCCATGGTTTCCTGACGGAATTCTGAATAATATCTCGGAAGAGCAAGCATGAACGGTAAATGAGCAACCGCGCTGACCTAAACACGGAAGGCTAGGTCGTCGATATCTACCATATGTTGATATTATTAAATGCCAATGTATGTATTCCTAATCACCAATTGAGTCGATAGGCAATACCTAGCCAACAATATATGCCGTGCTTTATAGTAACAGCCACCCGCCTTCGACGTCAATGCGTTGACCTGTAATATATCCGCACCTATTCAAAGCGGTCTGCTTGTCAGTACGGTGTACCCCTTGACGATAAGTCTACACCTTACCTCATCAAGAAAAGGTACGCCTCTGCTATCTATAGGAAGAATGGTCAGATTTGTGATTTTTCCATCAGCACCTTGGAACGCAAGGGATTTACCTCACTGGCCTCGCCGACGCGCTTGAGGAGAATTTTTTGAGTGAACGCTTTGAAGATCTCCTCCTTTTTGTCCCCGAACCTCTTGTCAAAGAGCTGGACAATGACATGAAGTTTATTAGCAACAATCCAGGAGGCGTATGGTGAAACCGGCAAGCATAATACGGACTTCGGTATCAATCTAATCCGAAAACAAATACGGTCAATAGTAAGATAGTTATCGTAAAGAACCTGACTTACTGCGCCTGGATTAACGACATTAACACGCACGGGTGCCAGGTCTACCGCCAGACCTCTGGCGAGTCCATCCAAAGCAGCCGGGACGCTGGACACCCATCCAATACCGGGATGTGGCTTCAGGCCACCCACTCCTGCATAGAATAAATCATAGAAAAAGTTACTCTCGTGATAAGATTCCCCGAGAAAGGTCCAGTCCCGGGCCGTGTTCAGTAGGTACTTACCTGACGTTAGGGTTAAAGAACCTCCGGGGTGAAACTTTGCGTATTTTGCTACGATGAAAGGCCCCCAAAATCGAACGGAGAACATTTCTAAGCGTTTGTGGGCCTCGTATCAGAGTTGCACTGATATGGATTGTGACTGTCATTCACTCTTACCTTGACCTTGTTCTACCGTATCGGCAGATGTATACACCCCCTCAGGAAGATCACCGCTTGTCCAAACTATGTGATCCACAGCTCCTAGTTTCTCAGCAAACAGCTTCACCGCTGCTGAGTCCTTTCCGTCAAGAACGTCCCCTCGTACCTCTCCCGGAAGTTGGTGCATCATTAAGCGCTCGACGGCGTCGTTCACCCGGGTTTGATTGCTTGAAGCGATAATCACAATGCTTGCAAAAGATTGCAACGCTGCTAGAGCCACTGCGAAGCCAATGCCGGATGAGCCACCAATTACAACGATTGTTTTGTTCTGAAAGGTGGTCATCTTGTTTGGTGTTGAATGAAAAGAATTTGTGAGCACCAGTTAGCAGCTGAAGTTACTTTATAGCCTATTCAAGCCTCGTTTGTTCCACAGTTGGAATGCTGCTACGTGGTCGGCCGGCAAAGCCAGTTTATCGCAACTACGTTCGTCTCCCTGCCACCTGACAATACAATGTTACTGTCATGCCATTCAATTGGTCAGAAAGCTTGTAAATCATTCCCACTCGAATCAAGAAAGCAACAAACGTCGCGTGAACAGGATTACGCTGGTACAACGCTGGCCAGTCAAACCTAGGCGATCTCGGCTTTCGTATAGTTTCATGGCTTCACCTCGGCACTGAAGATGTTCATTAACTCTTCAAAATTGCACAAGTTCATGAATTTTGCAAAACCACTGACCTCAGATCTGAACGCGATACCGTTTCATACACGAAAGCTAGCAAAAAAAAAAACGTTAGAACTCGTTGATAAGTAACACGGGAGGCTTTGAAATATTGAAACTCCGAATTGGTACTCGCTTCCCGCCGCCCCGTCACCGACATCCTTCTCCATAACCCTCATGAACGTCCGCCGACGCCGACGACTACGACGACGGACGATATGCCAACCGTCAAACTAGTGGTCATAGGATCCTCGGGCGTTGGAAAAACAAGTATTAGGGGAAAAGTATGTCGCTAATTTCAAGCGACCTCGGGTAATTTCCTTACAGTCATCAGTATATCTCAGGTCGGTTTTCGAATGGATACAGGGCCACCATAGGCGCAGATTTCATCACAAAGACATTACCACATCCTACACAGCCAGACCAGTCAGTCACTTTGCAGATTTGGGTTGATATTTTTTTGTTTTTGGTTGGAGTGCATGTTTGTCTGATAGTTTGCCAGGATACAGCGGGACAGGAGCGGTTCTCGAGCCTTTCGACGGCGTTTTTCCGCGGTGCGGATGCGGCGCTGCTCATGTTTGATGTCAACGCGCCAGAGACCATGGTGGCCATGAAGAAATGGTGGGCCGACTTTTGCGATCGCGCACCGGTGGCGAACGATGTGGACATGAATGATTACTGCTGTGTGGTGGTTGGAAACAAGATTGATATGGTCGGGAAAGGGAGTGGGGAGGGTATTGTGTCAGAATCAGAGGCACTGGAGTTTCTGGACGAGTTAATCCCCCCTTCCGATATCAGCATTCTACCGCCGAGCATCTCGAACGGGTCCCCGCAATTCCCGACTCCGAGCTCAAATTCGCACCTGTCCCCCACTCAATCTTCGACGAACCTCAGTGCTCGATCTCCATCCATTGCGATTGCTCCGCAACCTCACCCCCGCGAAAACTCTCACTCTCCAAAACACCAGCTGACGAAATCCCGCTCTCGTTCGTCCTCACGTTTTTACTCTGGAACGATGACAACGACCCATACCACTCTCACAATATACCATACTCCTTCCTCTTCATACTATCAATCCGCGCGATCCTCTCCTGAACCCTGGTCAAGCTCCAATTCCAACTCTAGTGCCAGTGAACCTGATACCATAAGTCCCACAGGGAGTGTGCGACGACGTAGCATGACCATATTGTCATCCAACAGCACGAGCTCTGGGAGCGCGCCGACAATCACCCCTAGTCTGTATGCGCGCGAGAATGCTGCAGGTATTTCAACACATTCCGTGTCTCCTCTCATCCCTTCATCAAGCCCTATCCCCCCTGAACGCGGGCCCAAGCTTTTCTTCACCTCTGCCAAGACTGGGGAGGGTGTATCTGATGTCTTTGAGTACATCGCACAGCGGGTCGTGCGACGGTGGGAGTATGAGGAATGGGTTGAAGCAAGAACGATGCATTTCCGCGAGGCGAGTGCCGTTACAGATACGATTCGTCTGGGCGCGGAAAGAAAAAAGATCAAGACTTGGGGAGAGTGTTGTACCTGACCGATAACTGTTACTTTAGGCCTGAGGAAGGATTCATCACCCAACCCACGATCCACGATTTACAGCAAGGACTATCTAAGCTTCGTTCATTCGTGCGTTCGCTTCTATAATCTATTACTTTCTTATCGTTATTTTTATGCGATTTTGCTCGTACCCGGATTACTTATATACGCATTGCCAGGTTAGGCGCGACGTTGAACGGACATTTTATATTTATGTTGTTATATTACTAGTTCGCTCGCCCGCCTCGCAGGGTTGAGTTCTTCAGCAGAAAATGTTCGATGGATGTCAAGCGTAACGCGGTTCTATTTTGGCACTCACCAATCCAAACCGCACCGTAGCTAAAAGATACTGAGGCGGGAGCCATGCAAGACACAATTCACCGCTCGGAGAGGGAGCCTCTCATCAGCACAAAGTCTTTGTGCTGCGTCAGCGCGATGGAGGCAGGTAAAACTTGAAAATGTAAGGGATGAGATGAGAAAGAAAGGCCGAAGTGACGCAGACTTGAAAGTAAGAAAGTCGAGGCAAATCTGTAAGATTCGGAAACGGCACTGCCTGTCTATTCTTACTAACATTTTTGTCATATTTCATTTCATTATCAATTGGGCGATGGCGTTCTTGACGACTCAGCTTTGTCTTTCATTACGAGGAAGGATATACCTTTCGTCAGGTGAAACCCCAGGAGAACAGGCTGTCTGCAAATTAAATATTTAGTCATTCATAACATGTACTAAGACAAGTAGTCTATTTCCATAACACTGGCAATAATTTTATCATATAAAGCCATATTAAGGTCACAGAACGCTGCAAAAGGGAGAGTCTAGCCAGCAATTTCCGGAAAGACTTCAACATAAACAGTGCTGTATATTTCCTTCATACGGTCATCTTTTCCGTTGTTGAATACAAGTAGAGTGGATATGACATTAGCAACCCAGTCTTTTTTGAAGGATCTGGGGTGTGCCACGTTGTTGCCAGCCGATCGTATATCGTAATTTCCCTCGCTCAGAAAGTCAGCGACGTCAGGATGGATGTTGGGGAACAGTGAGCGAATTTGATCAGGTATAGAGGGGCTGTTGGTATTGCAGAAGTCATCCCATGTGCCATGTGGCGGGTGACTTTTCTTGCCTATCTCCTCGCGACTCATATCAAGTAATATTCGGTTGTAAAGATCTGCGACCCCGGTGAATTTTTCTAGTTGCTGAGAAGTCCAAATTCACATGATTAGAACAATGTATCTACTGGAGAATATTATGACGACATACCTTTTCGACGACTTTATTGAGTGTATCAGTAAGAGTCTTTGGGAGAAGATACAGATGCGCTACTGGCTCTCCGCTGTCATCGTTGCTGAGGGAGACAGACAAATCACCACTTCCTGTGATTTGAGGAATTTGCGCCCAGGCCTCCATCTCAAGACGATGGAGGTCCCCAGCATTTCCTAACCGTTGCTTATCATCAGAAGTGATGCCCATGTCGGCCTCTTTCAGCAATATCTCCACCTCGTACTCCTCGTCCATCATTTGCTCCGATGGGGTGCTATCAATCATAGCGGTCACTTCGACTTCAATATTTGACAACTCCTTTATTAAGAATTCGTCCTAATGTGTGTGAAGATTAATAAAAGTCACTTCAAGATATGAAAGCAGCAAATGGATATCCACCTGTCTCCGTATGATCTCCAATCTTAATACATGGTGTACCCGCCTATACTGCGACGGTGGTAGGTTCTTGAAGGCAGTAAAGTCTAGTAACTGATAAATCTCGTTTCGGACAGCACAATACGTATAAGTTACATACCGGGTATAAAATTTTCGTTGCTAATTAATTTGTTTAGGACTTTCTCGAGATTGGTTAGGAGCTCGCCTCGCTCTGCGTGCTGTTCGAGCTTGGTCATCATATCATTGCTGCGAAATCGGACTAGCAGCTGGTGTCCAAGGTTTATCAGAACCGTTAGATGCTGCTTTGGAATCAGCGAGGAACTGAAGGTTGAATTAACCCCAGACAAAGTAGTACCGTCGAGGACTACGAACATTTGTGAGTAAACGATGATCCACAATTTACTATACCCTACGTCGAGCTTACCTGTGGGATATAGCCGATACGCGTCTGGCTGTAAAGGCGCCATGGAAACATTATAAGCCGAATTGATCCTTTGGACTTCTTTGCCAACAGTGAAGTCAATAATGCTTTGCACTGTATCGGTAGACCCCTGTGCCACTGGCAGAGCAATGCTATAGAAATAGCCAAGTGTTTTATCAGAAATATAAACTGCAATTTTGAATTGTTTCGACTTTGATATGCTTGTGGTAGTTGGGTCAGTTTTCGATTGAGAATTAAGGAGACTTCTGGCTTGCTTCCTCCTTTCTTTCGAATTCATGACACTGGTGTGGCGGGGCTCTTCAACGCTGCAACTGGCCAGTGAACGAATTTTAAGCGCACTCCTTATCTGATTGTGACACATATTTCACCGAAGATGGCTGCCTACCGCTCTCTTGGATTGATATCTAAGGATTAAGCCGAAAAAAAATTATTTCCCTGGACCGCCTGGACTTTCTTGATGCCTTTGAACTTATGGTGCACGATATGTGTGCCAACAATGATACATCTATTCACGCATCCAAACTTGCAAAGTGACCGTGCCATTACGAGATCGGTACCATGTGGCTAGTATATAAACGCAAATCACTACAGTTATCACAGGCCAGAGACAGGTATCTGATTTGCAGTCGCCTCCACCAGAAATGCATGAGTTCTTTCGAGGAGGGTCCGAAGAGGATCTCCCTCTTCGTAGCGAGAGTTAATGGCTTCTTGAATATCATCTAGCCGAGCAACATGCGCAAGGCGATCCGCCTCTTTCCGGATGTCGTTGTAACTGCAAAGATAGCGTAGCATTCCAAGGCTCATATCGGGTAGCTTATCGTGAATTACGTCGGGAAGTTTTTTGGAATCATTGGGCGACATGTCCATAACTTGCTGCCACGTCCTCTTTCCGAGCTTTTCAGCAATAATTTCGCGTGCCCTGTCCTGCAGCGCTCGAAGAGCCAACGCTTCCTCGACTTTAGTGAACTGGTCTGGAGGTTAGATTGAATTATATATGTTGGTGTTTATATGACTCACTCGGGCTAATCTGTCTTCACCTTCCTTAATCTTTTGTCGCAGCTGCTGGACTTCGGCATTGTATGCATCGTCCATCCTCTTTCTCTCTGCTTGTCTTTCGGCGGCGGCCCTCGCTCTTTCGGCGGCGGCCCTCTCTCTTTCGGCAGCCATCCTCTCTCTGTCGGCATCCAATCTCATCGTTTCAAGCCTCATTCTCTCCCTCTCCTCCAACCTCTCCTTCCTCTGCCGTCTCAGATCGTCGATGCGGTCCTGAATCTCTTGATTTTGGGCCTTTCGCTTACGTAATCGCTCAGCCTCGCTCAAAAGCTCCTGCTTCTTTGCGGTATGGTCGTTCACTGACTGTCAACCCCAATATTTCAATGGTCGGTCACATCGGGAAATAATGTACAAATCACAAAACCTTTTCCAACTTCTCTATGGCAGCATCATACGCCTTAGCAGAGTAGGTACCTGAGTTCCCCAGCTCTATGGACAGATCAGAAAGTCGAGAATATGATAAAATATGTGCGAACCTTTGTGATGACGCGGTATTAAGCTGTCTGTCAAGCCAGAGACTTTCTCATCGTATTTCTTGATTTCGGTTTGCATATTACTGAGGGTTGATTCGAGTGATTTGACCTGGTCCTTGAACGTAGTCGAGAGTGTCAAGTAAAGTGAGAGGTTCTCGCCGTTGAGTCCAGTATGAGGCGGTAAGTCAGAAACTTTGACCCTTGGATCAACTGTGTGGCATTATTTGGTCTTAGCATTGGGTCTAAGCAACAGTGTACAAAACGAAGGACCCACCAGTAGGGAACCAGTTGCCGATGACACCCTCTGGCGATGGGAATGCCCCTTTGAATTTGGATTTTGCCTCTACCATCGCCTTTGTTGTTGCGTCATCGATGATTTGTCGAACAGTTTGATCCCCAAGCGCGATGTCGTCGTAAGTGAGGGTCTTGGAAAATGTACCATCGATACTGTAGACTCCAATCGTAATCGCGCTCTCGTTTTCACTCATCGGGGCTTGAAGATGGGCCAATGGCTAACAAGGTCAGAGTTTGGAAAGGGGAAGGAACAATTGCAATACTTGGGGTACTTTACTTTTATCGATCCGATTATCTTGTTTGTGTGCACCTCGGAGACTTTGTCGAAAAGGACCGCAGTTTTCTCAAGACTGGTGGAGAATCAGGTCCATGGATTGTTTGATACGGATTCAGAGACCACGACCATGTGCTCGAAGAACAATGGGGCATACTTGGCTGCCCAATCCAACATTTCTCGCCATGTCGTCCATTTACATTCTGGCTCATAATTACTCAAGATCTAGCTCGCAGTACTGAGAGGTACGTGCTTGTTATTATTATTATTATTATTTAAAAATTTGCCAACTCCTGGTCGAAAGCTTCCAGAGCCTCCGGTGATGACTGAAGTCAATCGAAGTGGGTCAGTCCGTAACAAGATTCCTCCTTAATGGGACAAAATAATCTGTTCCACAAATGACAGTTATACTGGCTCCAGAGAGACGAGTCTGATCATCGATAAAGCTGAACACTTGGCTCTGAGCTTCCTCTGGTGGGATTCGGCAAGTCGGACGGAGGACAATGCGACTCATGAGGGATGGGCAATAGTTATCATAGATAACATCAGTGAGAACAAGGGATGCGAACGGAGGTACACTCCACCCTCTCGAAATGGAACAAGGAATGCATCAGACGAGGTGGATGCGGATGCACGGTTAGATAGAGGCAACATACACAAGTTCTATACAGAACAATAGATGGGCTTCGGGCCTCGGGGGAGCGGCTAAATGCCGTGTTTATCCCCTTTATGGAAATCATGACGCCCTCAAGTTGGTCAGTCTAAGTTCTACAGTATGTATCAATAAACGTTTCAACCTTGAGCGCTTGAGCTGTGGCTTTTGGTTGCATTTTGTCCGACAAATGGGGTTCTTTTTAGGAGCTACTGAATTGACAATCAGTTTACTACAACCATGTATATGTGCGTGCAGCTTGGCTGCTGAAGGTCTTGGACAATGTACCATCGATCCATAGACTCCAATAGCAATCTTGCTTTGCTCTCAGTTCTTCAGAGCATCGTAAATGGCTTATAGAGTCAGACTCTAGTAAAGAAGAGAAACGGCCGCGTTCGCTTTTGATGCTTGTCTTTTATCGATCTAATTACCTTGTTTGTGTACACCCAGCTGGATGGAGATTGTGGCGAACAAGACCCTAATTTTTCTCATGACTGGAAGAAATTGTAGTCCGTGGACTACTTGGTACGAATCTAAAGGCCACGTCCATGTGCCCCTCAAGAGATACAGGGAATACTTGGCTGCCAGATTGTGCAACATGACTGAAAACGGAGCTATACTCTTGTAGTAACATCCGTTTTTCTTTACATTGCGTCTCATCGCAACCGGTAAACCTTACCCTAAACTACTGAGATAAACGGAGTTTAATCTTGAGAGAAATTTTCCTAGCAACTGCTGGTTGATAGCCTTCCGAGCCTTGAATTGTGATTGAAAGTAATCGAGGTGAGCCGGTGCGGAACAGCATTTCTCTTTGATGGGACAAAATAAATTGTTCCACAAATGACTCGGGTGTCCACCATCGATAAAGCTGTGGACTTGGCTGCGCTTCCTCTGGTGGGATTCGGGAAATTAGAGGAATGTGTGAGACGGAGTCTGTGATACGACTCATGTGAATGGCAATAGTCTCTATAGAAAAAATAGCAATAAAATATATCGAAGGCAGCGTAGGGGTGATATGAGAACAAGGGATGCGAACGGAGGTACTCTCTACCCAACTCTATCCGGCCTATTGAATGGAAGAATGTAAGTATCAAATGAGGTAGAGATGGATGCGTACTAGTTACATAGAGGCTGGTACAATATTCTGAGAGTAGAAAAGTCTTTCGAAGACTTTAGAGCTACATTCACACGTTTTATGCAAAACGATGGGCTTCAGACTAAGAAATGGGTGAAGCGGCTGGACGCCGCGTTCTTCTGATTTATGGAAATGATGGCACGCGACGGGACTCGGCGCTCTTGGTCAGTCACATTTCTATTAATAGACATCAAAGCTTTAGGTATGAGGGGTTTGTGGCCATCTTCGTTGCGCTTTTGCCGGCATGTGTGGTTCTTTTGTATGAAGTATCTAATTTGAGTTGTAGCATTACAGGTGTATGCGTGTACGTTGATCTTTTCTTCATCATGATTATCCATGGGCTTATTGGCTTATTGCGGTCTTGGCCCCTCAATCAACTCGTGGTAGCGAGCAAGTCGTAATGCGCACTGAATTTCGCCGTCAAAGTGTCAAAGTATAACCTTTCGTCATCATGTTCAGCTTAGTATATTACTGATAGAGTAGATTATTACTCATATTCTTCATCGTAGAGAAAGCATCAATCTTCGTGACAAGAATTTACCACTGACCAGACATACTCGGGACCTAAAATGCAAACCGCACACTTGAGGTCCCGGTCAAGTACCAATCAGAATGATTTCGGTTTTCCCAACTGGCTAGAGTCAATACTCATAGCTATTGGTTAATGCGCTTGGTATTAGCTTCACGTTGCGTTTAATGAAATCGCCTTGCTTTTAGCTCTTGGCTTGTGTCTTTGTTTGACAGTATTGACCGAGGTCTGATCTCGACAGAGTTAGCGTCAGTCGGAGCAGTATCAGGGTACATTGATATAACAGTGCTACCATCCCGTAGCCGATTAAAATGCACCCCCAGTTAAGTTGAACAGTTCTGTGTTCGAATCCTGATTCACTTAGGTCTCCCTCTCGTGTTCCCGACTTAGACATCCAGTACTTCATTGTCTATACCCTTATAGAAAGAAGTGGTTTTCCTTAATCTTGACAAACAACGCCAGCTAAACAGTAATTATGTCTGAAGAAGATCTAGTCGTTCATGAGTTGAGGATCGTCAAGTTAGTAACGGCAAGTCACGCATTGTTTTGGATGCTTGGACGAACACTGATCACCTTGTGCCTCAGTATTTCAACGGTTAGTAAATATCCTAAGCTACATACGCCAAATTTTGAAATGACCTCTGCGAATGTGTAGTTGGAGCGGCTACGATGTTCCTGTGGGACTACCTAATCACATTGGGAATGGAAATCGAGCTTGTTTGGCCTTCGAAGTGGACAGTGATGAAATCATTGTATCTCTTCCAACGTTACATACCCTTTTTGGATACCATATTTCTTGGTTTATATCGTGAGTTACCCATTTTCTATGGTTTCGAACTTTCAGAAATGTTAGACTGGAATTATCAGACGATTTTGCCAGCCTTACCCCATCTCAGTGTAAAAATCTCTACGTTATAATTGGATGTTCGTCTATCAATCTCTGCAGCTATGAACGCGTTGACAGGAGGCCAATATCTCTGCTGCAGGTCTGATGGTCTTTTCATCAGCAATATCTGAGAGTAAGCCTGCCAATACTATCCGCTGGCTGTTACACTGATGAGCTATTTCCACACAGTAATTATGACACTACGGACATGGGCTGTATGGTACCGCAATAGGTATCTGACAATCATACTTCCAATCCTTTTCGTCATTGTATGGGCACCAGATCTAGCACTTCTACCCCTTTTTCTACGTTCCTTGAAGTGTCAGCAATTTATCGGTTTTCCTCAGATTTCCGAGATTTTCTAACGTGCAGGTCGCAGTTGCGGAACGTCCTTATCCAGAATTTCAGGGCTGCTTGGTGATGCAAGCTGATCATCTATTAATCTACGTATGGGCAATCTTCATGATCTGGGATGCATGTAAGCGTACATCCTTCTGCTACTTATTACGTGTAAGCACACATGAATTGATCGTGTTTGTCTAGTTGTTCTCATTCTGATGATTATCCCTGGAATTAGCGCATGCAAGCATCTCAGCTTCGCAAGATGATGTCCATGAAATTGACTGAATAGAATCTGCTACAGATCAAACAGGGGGGAATACGGCCCTTCTGAAAGTAATTTATCGGGACGGTGAGCAAGGATGTTATCTTCTGCCATCTTACTACCGGAACTTCGCACTCATATAGTTCAGGTGTAATTTATTACTTCTATTTATTCTGTGGGTCACATGAAGCGCTCGAATTAGTTCGCTCATATGCACTCACTGACGTTACGGCCACAGTACTGTCTAGTCTGAATATCATCGTGATCAAAGCGCTTCCTGTGAGAGACTCATTCCTATCGATTATTCTTTGTTCTCATCCAAATGACACTTTTCAGGCAACGTATCAGCAGCTTCTCATAACGTACGTCCCCATGACCGGCCCGACGCTGGGATGCACGATGGTAAAACGCACACTTGTTTTTTAGGGTAGCGCGAAGCATCCACTCCATGCTCACAAGCAGGATGGTGCTCAACATCCGAGTCTACAGCAAAGCCAATTCAGGCTGGTCAGATGGCCTGACCGATCTGAATAGTCGAATAGACAACCAACATCAACACTCGGATGAAAGGGATGCAGCCAATGGACTCAGAAAGATGGTGCACATCGCCAGATAACTCTCACGGTCCAAATTATACAATGAAAAACGTGTAGGATTTTTTGTAAATAATTAATTAATAACAAGCAGTACCTAAATGTTCATTGATACCACACCAGAATGACGCCCAAAAAGAAGTTATGGAGATTAGGAAATTAAAGCTGGAATACAGTCACGTCATCAATGAATGACCATGCAGGTGCAGCGCCACCATGGAAGGCAAGGACATCATTTCCTTTGGCGGTGACAGTGACCTGGAAGATTTCGAAGTTGGCGAATCCAGGGTGGATGGTGGTTTGGATGACACCATTCCAGACAACATCAACAAAGGCTGGGGCCTCCTGGGCAGGAGGAGCGAAGGAGCTGGCTTGGAAGAACGTGATCTGGTATTGCTTTCCGGCGACTGTAGCCAATGGTTTGGCTACAGTGAGAGTTCCGGCCAAGGAGTCGGCACCTGTGGCAGATCCGAGGAGAGCGACGGCGTTGCCGGTATGAGAGAATGGCTGGAAGAAGAAGATTGTAGCATCAAGGGAGCCTCCGGCCGGGCTAGTGCCGATCCAGTTGGCCGACTGTGTGTCGAAACAGAAATCGTCACATTCGTTGAAGGACTCGAATCCACCGTCAATAACGAAGTTCTTGCGCTTGTAGCCACGAGAGAAAGTGACTTTGAGGTCACCCTGGCCAGTGTTAACGGCAGATGACTCGTCGGCAACGAGGAAGTACTAGCATTCGTGTGAGTTTTCTATTTTGAGTGTCAATAAGACAGATCGTACCATGCTGCAAGTATATGTGGTAGGGTTTCCGTTAACGACTGCGCGCCAGATATTGAAGTATTGGCAGGCACCGCCTTGACCATCGGCACCGCGAGTGTTGCACTGTTGAGCGCAAGCGTCGACATCATATCTGTCAAGGAAAGCGAAGCCCATGTACTTCACGAATATTAAGTAAGGACATGTAGGGTAAATTCAAGGTCGAGACGTACTCCGGGAGCGTTATTCGCGCCGTTGGTCGGTCCAAAGACCAGTTCATAGCCATCGGGAGTAGCGGGGTCAACGAGAGTCTTCGAAGAGAATCCGCTGCTATCTTGGATGAAGGTCAGGCCAGCGGGTAGTGCCTCGAGTTGTTGTCCTCCAAAATTGGTCTTCTCTGCCGCGGTGTGAGTATCGGCGTAGACGGCGCATTTCAAATTGGAGGTCTGGTGGAAATCAAGACCGTCGTTATTGTGCTCGTAGTATAAGTTGGCGAACACTGCGGACGAAAGAGCGGAGCAAAGACGTAAGGTTCACACACGTCAATATCGGCCTTATATTTATCACTTACCGCATTGTTCGACGCTATCACAGAAGGCTAGACAGTCGTTGATGTTGTAAGTTGCATTGTTTACGAGAGTGAAGGTCAAGTAGGCAGTCCCTTCGATGGAGGCATCACGATCGGTGGGACCGACACCAGTACCGGTGAAAACAGTCTCGTAGTCAGAGGGGGACCGAGAGACAAAGGTGTTACCAGGCAATGAACGACGTGTTGAGGGATCGGAGGAGCCTGCCGCAGTAAGCTGTCCATCCACAGCGGTGATGGCGGTGTCTGGGATGGGCTGATCGGGCTCTCCAGTGGCTCCAGATTTCTGGTCGACAATTGCTGCGGTATTGGCAATCGAATCACTGTCGGTTGTTGTCCCAGAAAGATCCACAGCTGCGGCGGGATTGAACCATGTGCCCTTAGATGCTGGGGGCACAATGTTACTGACAGCAGCTATGAAAGAGCCAGAGAATCAACATTCGTCGTCAGTGAAAGCTTAAAATGAGAAAATACCGGAAACTGCGACTGCACAAGAGATAGTGCTGAGAAGCCGACTAAAGGTGAGCATATTTAGAAGAGAGGATCTGTTGAATCAAGTCTACAGGGAGAGAACTCTGTCCTGCCATTTTCCGGTCGGCAGGCTTTGGCTTTATACTCTGCAGACCCGTTCAGCCGGCTGTGTGTGCGCGATACAGATCTTGGGACTGAACAAGGTCACTCAATGCCGTGCATGCCATGCTTCCGTTGTTTGAAAATGGCAGGCAGGTACGCACAGAGATGATCGGGCGTAGAAGGAACCTGAATCTGAGGGGTGAGCATCAGGTTCCTCGATGATAATAGCCTTCTGTAAGGAAGGAAGGAACATGCCTACATTTAAACAATATGAGCCGACTTCAGAGGATGGCATTTCCAAATTTACGAGAACCCGTACGCGATACCCTATAAGGTCGGACAAATGTACAGTGAGGGCTGGAAGAGCGGCGAGATTCCTTCAAAGACTTGAGCCGCGTCCACGTCCTCGCGGGTGCACGTCACGTGTTCCCATCCCGTAGGTCCGATAAGGTTGCTTCTCAGGTCGCACACACACATGAAGAGCGATATAATATTGGCTGCCTGCAGGTGGCATCACAGGACATGTCCACCGCGATGTCGACACAAAAACGAGGATCTCGACCATCAATCTCCGCTGAATGATCCTTTGGTCGGGTTATCTGCCCTTCGAATACAAAAGCTCAATCATGAACCAAAACGACAGTTTGACATAGACAAGCTGGACAGTGGCAGAAGCAAGTATCAAAAGTTGCCCGAGCGTGAATGATTGCACATACCAGCCATCGCAGAATCCATTGACGAGCTTAAGAAAAGGGGGCATTCGGCGTTTCAAAGTCGCGACTGGTATGTGTACTGTGGACAGGTTTTCTTCTCCTGATAGCAGTTAGACAGATGCGGCTAGAGAAGATTCGAGTACAGGTGTATAATCTTCCAGGACCTGGGAGTTGCAGAGAGTCTGGTCCACGAGAATTACAGGCCCCGAACACTCCGCCGGACACTCCGCCGGACTCTGGGTGCTGACCACGTTATGTGACGGGTTATGACATTCCTGCACCCTTCTTCCCACATCATTGCCTACCATTGCCCACCTCTCTGGCCTTCGTGCGCTATGTCGGGGAGCCATCAGTTGGGCTCCAGACGGCTCAATTTTGGCCATCTATAATAAGCCACATGACTACTTCTTTAGCCAAAGCATACAACTCAAAATGATTTACAGTGAGTGGTGTGCGTTAGTGTACCAAGCCAGAAATGTCAATGCATGTTTCCATACAAAGCACACCTCAAAGTGAAAATTTTCGGGTGCCACAATGACCAGCGGTGTCTAAGAGAGGTTTAATATGTCCCATATGTACCACTTTTGATGATGTGAAAAGGCCTATTTAACTAACCCCGATGAAACTGCAAGCATGCATTGATAATGCAAGAGTGTGTAAGACTGAAGATTAAAAAGGTGGTAAAATAAATGGAAGACTTTGACTTTCAGGCGCTTAAATAGATGCAATTTTACCACTCGTACTAACTTCTTATTATTGTGTGAAGTTTTGTCTCAACAACACAGATTCAATGTGATCGAGACTCAAAAGAACGATGAACTTAGGTGGACAAATGTTGCTTTCGGGGGGCAGGTGGCGCATACATCCAGACATCGTCAGTGTTATGCGGCGCGTCTTTGATAGCGGTGAGAGGAGAGTGACTACGGTCGTAGTCACGCTACACCAGATGAGTTCGCCGGACTGACCGGCGGACGGTACGCCGTACAGTCCGCGACGGACTCTCCCAGTGAACCAGATGCCCTCGGGAGTTGCAATGAAACCGCCACATGAGAAATAAGCAGGATCAGGGACTGATTGTCATTTTCATTCTCCGATAATTTCCCACGGTCAATAGAATGCCTCGGGATTCATTGAGTGCCTACATTAACGAAACTATTACTCGATGATTTCATAACCAATGGGATTGTATCCATGCGTTTTATTGACAAGAAAAATGGATTGGATTGTCAAAAATCTTTCCATACAGAACAAGAACAATCAACTTTCAATTAATTGGCGTACATCAGTGTACAATCGCCCTTGCCATGTCCCTATGCGGATTTTAAGCTCTTCAGGACGCGCCGCTGCTTTGTGAGAAGCCCTCTGTTCGACTTCAGCACTTCTATCATCTGATTCAGCTGCTAACGTCACTGTCTTCGGCCTAAGACAGCCATGTACTACAGTCTATTTATTGTTTGGGAATTCACAGGCAGACAGAAAGTGCGAGATGATAATCGAACATTATTTTATGTGTCATCCAATGACCACGGATCGCAAACTCTTCTCTGTCAGTTGTATCATGGAATGTTGACCGTCGATCGATTTGCAATGACAAACGACTATGAGCTATGGGATAAACTGAGTACCCATTCATGGAGGTCAAAAACATACGCGACTTCTGCAGCTATTCTTTCCTCGGAAGCTCAATTCACACAACGATGCATATTTCCACGGACCGGAGGCCCCCGAAACAAAGAAGGCATTCCAGAGTATGCAGTCGGAATTCCTCGCTGATAGCCTCAAGGAGAAATATTAACAGGATTTACAGACTTTCGGAAGTAGTGTCATTCTGGTTTTCTCCATTTAATTGGAAATCTCCTGTTCCGACAAACCATGAGATATGTCATGTTGTGAAATGTTCAGATAAAAATAGCAAGAAGGCGCATAGATTGGGATATTTCGCTCAGTCCTCACATGTTCAACACACCGAACGAGAATCGATAAAGCGCGCCGTTGAGGCACGATATCCGTTCCTCTCCCGGCCATTCAGTCCAGCTAATGGGAATTATCTCGCTCGTATTCTGTAGATTTGTAACGGTCAAAACGGGCTGAACTTGTGCCGAAGGCATGTAAAATGAAGGAACCAAAGCTTATGAAGTGCCTTGCAAGTCAAAGAATGACCCTGTTTAGCGCCTGGTTATGGTGCGGCCCCCCGTCTATGTTCGGAAGGATATAAGCTCCGTCACAGACCTGAGCTGGTCGTTAATGTAATAGCTGTAAGCTTGAGAGACAATTAACAGATGACCCCGCCAACCCGCCAACCCTACAAGCTCACTATCCCAAGCGTGCATTCCACCTACCCACCGGTACCTGACCGGGCAATTAAAGCGGATTTTATGAAGCGAACCCGCCAAGTTGATTGACACACCTTCTCTGTCTGCCAGGCGCTTTTCGCACACAAGCCAAATACACACATATCGCTGATGCTGATGCTGATGAATCAGCCGCCGCGATGTGCATAATGCAAATTTGGCGAGGGTGCCAAAGATAGAATTTGAATGGGCTTTGTGCCAAACCTTGACATGGACATGCGATTTCGCGATCACGAACCCTTTGGGTTCATAATCCCGGTATCCCGTAGTCGGCCCTCTTTGTTCTTTTACCGCCGTCAGCTGGTCCCTGGACGCGTAGATTCTGGTTGGACAAGCGGTCAGCTCGCAAAATCCAAGAATCCGGACATAGTCATGACCACTATGGAACAGTCAATACGAGAAAATGAAAATCGCGCAGCAGGTGTTGTTCCTTCAGGATTCGTCTCACTGACTGTCATAATTCGGAAGATCACGGTCAGTTAGCCAGGAATGTCGAGCGAGGAACATGGACTGGTACTAGGCACGTACCCACATCCGTGTGCTAACCATACCTATCTATCTATTAATTAGATATCAAATCCATGAACGTCCCGGATCGTCTAAGCCTTGAGGTTGATCGTGATGTAAGTTACGTCCGTGTGTCTGTCGTTCCACATAATGCCAGACGTGCTAAATTTCGCGTGGAGGTAGTGTGCTGGCGAGTATCATCCGGGGCGATAGTGCCCTGGCTCGCGGCGCAGGTCAGCGAAAGGAAGAGAAGATATTGGCGGTCTGGACTCACGGTTCTTTGAGATCTCGGGTGAAAGACCGCTGTTACCGGTGTACACGGTGCTCAGGAGAAGGGGCCTCACATAGGTTGACTTGTGATTGACTGCTGTGAAGGGTGAACAAAGATGAACGGCCAAATGAAGGATTGATAGAAATAGAAATAGAACATTTCCTGGAGAATCATTAAGGTCTAGAGTAGGCTCGAGGGGCTGAAAGGTCGACCGTGTCGAGGAGGCTTGGAGATTTTTGGCAATACAATGGGCAGAAGTGATCAGCCCCTCAAAGCTGTTCCTTAGGTGAGTGTCTCTATTCATGCTATCTTTCCAGTGGAGGAATGGTCCAGGCTAGGGGTGTTAGGGGAGCAATTGAGAGCAGCCCCGAGTTCCGTCTCGATTGCGAGGATCGCTTTCCGCCGTGCCAAGGATAGAAATCTGAGTAAAAGTATAAGCATCATTAATATGAGTGACTCCTGATAAATTGAGAGTATTCCACTAGGAGCCGGAGTGGAGACTCTTTGCACTAGAACGCGTCGGATATTAGGCGTAATCATCTGTAGCTCGTGCGTGAGTTTAATGCCGACCAATAAACATGACCGATCAAACGTTGTTCATTTGCCATAATCAAAAAAGGTTCAAATAAACTGGGAAATGACCTTTGGGATATATAGGTTTAGTTGGGTTGATTGGAGTACAACACACAATAACACGCCTTCTCAATCGTAGTTCTACCCCACCATTCCGAAAATCAGTGATGGTCAGAATATGACGTACGCCGATGAAGAGAAATGCTTACTGCTATATTCCCTATCGATTTGATGACGTCCCGAAGAGAGGTTTGGAACAGGAACCGAGACATCACACTTTTAGCGCATGTCAACAGCCTAACGAGTCCCAGCACGGCGACTATCAGTCAGTTATTCGGTACATACACATGCATCATCGCCTGGGGGCGTTTAAAACCCTTCCGCGCGACAGCTCCCGGCGGTACCGCGTAGCCTAAGCCTAAACCTAAACAGTAAAATGTTTCTATTTTGCCTGCCTTCCTGTGATTCCTTTACGGCTATAAGGAAGGATAAGAATAAGCACAGGCTTAGGCATGAGCGCGAGCACGAGATAAGATAGATCGCCTGGCAGGTTCTCGCAGATTGCACGGGGTTTCTGACGGCTTGTGTCGTCAATGTGGTTCCCTTGGCAGCTCGAGTGTTGTTTTAGGCATGTATCGGGCGAGTGGTGGGTGGGCGTGAAGTCAGCTGGTCTGCGGGAATGTAAGGACTTGGTAATTATGTGCGAATCAGAATAAGCGTACTAGGGATCAAGATCTCGACTCTCGAGCTTCGATATCGATATCTTGGCCCGTGCGTGCGTGCTTGAAGTACAGCTGATGTCCGCTTGGGATGCATAGCTTGTTTTGGCAGAGATGTCCGTGCAAAAGGTTTCGGATCTAAAGTTTAAGCATTATGATTTGTATTTGTAGACAGTGAGATGGGATAGAGGTGGTGTGTGGCATGATTTTCCCGCAGACCGAATAAGAATAATGAGCGATTAGAAAGAATTTGATTACTCGAGTCTAGTAGGAGGCCAACTCTGTGGGTTGTCATCTGAGAGTAGAATAGACTATCTGCTGTTCCTGAAGTGTGCAGAATACAATCAATGGCTCATGCTCGTCAAAAACACAGCATGTCCTTGAAAGACCTTTGGATAACCTTTATCAGGCCGTCAGTAGGGTTTAAATCATTAGATGCGTAGAGAGTGAGATACATACGTCGATGTTTAATTTCTTGCTTTACAGTTTAACAACTGTATTTTCAGCAAAAGGATGGTCAGAAACAAGACCTCGTCGGCTCGATCACCAACGATAGACCTAAACGACCCCATTTTCACTTCATATCAAACCAATGGGGAAAAAGGTACATGATAATCAGCGAACTAAAGGCGTTGGATTAGTGATCCTACATGTGGACGTGCGACGTATATTCCCCTGCAAAATCACACAGCGAGATCAGATATAGACCAACGAAATGAAAAGAGGATGTTACTTGAAAAAAACTGCAGCTTTCTGGACTCAGAAGGCATTGACCGAGAGCTGAGAATACAGAAGAATACCCACGCCGACCTGGAGTATGCGTCCAGGTCCAGACATCCATTCCGACCTAAGTATAGTCAGAGACTCAGAACCGATGGACATGACATACGTAATCAATCCAACTTGAATCTATGAGATCGAACACTGGCGCTGAACAGAAGGTTTGTTTAATATCGAGACAGCGATGCCAGAAGTAGCGAGCATGCACATATATAGCGCATTGGAATGTTGGGTAGAGGCCGAATAGGGCAAAAATGGCAACATCGACGCGAAAATTAAGTATGTCATACGCAGCAGAGTCATCACTGGCAATTTGACAGAGGTAAGTTGATGTAAGATAAGAGAAAAACAAATTCAAAAGATAATTACAAGGTATACATATTTTCACTGGCGTGAACAAAATCAAAGTGACAGCAAATCATCGATTGAGATGTAAAGCTGCGATTGCCCAAACCGGCGGTCGCGAAAATGACCGTCGTCGTCACACAGGTCACCTTCCATTTCGAGCGCGACCGGTGTGCCAGCCGCGATGCCGTCGACACTTTCAGGCCCCTCAACGCGAGCTGCACGGGCTCGCCTGTCCCTGGTTCGTCCTTTCCCCAGTAACTCGCTGGCACGAATTCACTTCCACGTCAAGGATAATTCGTCCGTCCCGAGCCATATCCAAAGCGGGTCGTTGCCGTTACAACAAATCTTCAACCCAACATGAACATGGATCAAATACCAGAACCACTGAGCGCCTGATAACGGACACACCATTGCAACGAACGATTGGATTATATTCGATTCCTGCCAGTGGGTGGCATTTCACCGGAGAAGTCGAGTATACACAGCATCGGGACGTAAGCAGCCTTTTGAATCCAAATGTCCCGAGTCTAGTCTCGTCGGCTCTTTAGCACGAGCAGCATCCAGATCTGAGGCTGGGAAGGCAGAAGACAGCGCCTTGTACATACACAAGCCGAGTAGTATCGCCATTCGCAATCACACGGCGATAGAATTAGGATTAGGATTGGGACGGGACGAGACAATCCCCAGCCTGGGCATTAGCGTTGCGTTTGTACCATCTACAGCGGCAGCGGCTGCACCTGAGCCATGGTGTGTGTTTTTATGGTCAGTTCGATGGAATGAGACAACCGCGAGAGAAGAGACGGGTACAGCCCGACCAAGTCTTTTCGCTGAGGCTCAGCGCTCGGCCGCCGCCTTGAAATTGATAGGAAGATCGTGTGATGTCGGGTTTTTTTATATATATAAGGGGCCAAGAGGTTGCCACTGGAATCCTGAGGAGGAGGAAAGGGAGGAGGAAGAGGACAGACACAGTGCACTCTGTGTTCCGTTGAAGAAAGGAGGACGAGATGAGATGTCGCCGGGATATTGTGTCTGCTTGAGATCAAGGGAGGGCAGGCACCTCGTAAGGAGTTGGAGTCGGATTTGCAGTCAGAGTCGGAGTGTCGTGTTGTTTGCGTCGTGTCATGTTGAACAAGTAAGAGAGCAGAGCAGAACAGAAACAGAGCAGACCCCCGTCGCCCGGTCTCACTTGCAATCCTAGTCCTGGGTTAGAATGCGCTCTGTGCTTGTGCTCTGCTCCATGCTCAACGACGAGCGGGCAGTCGAGGTCCGCCGTCCTGGGTCCGGGGTCTGGAAAGAATAGGAACAGGAATTGGAGTCGCTTCGGGAGTCGGAGCAGAAATCCCTCGTCACTGGTCAGGCGGCGTGGAATGTGCGAGAGAGGATTCAGAGGCGCGGTATGCTATATGTGGTCGTGGTCCTCGCCATCCATGAGCATGTGCATGAGCATTGGAGGGAGGAAGGGTTCCAGATTCAGAGATACTAAGTTCTTGCCCTTGCGAGCGACGACGGGCGTCGGGCGCCAGGTTATTTTTTTTTGGAGTGAGTATGGTTGTGATTGGATTCGGGACGCTGATTTCCGTCTGGGATTGAGTTCAGGTGGACGTATTAGAGTATGTGAGTATATGGCGACGGGCAGTCAAAGCGCGAAGTGTCGGAGCGCCGGAGCGTCGGAGTACACAGTGTAAGTTACAAGTAGTAACCACAGTTTTCGTCTTTACCGCGTTCGATGTTCGATGTGCCATGTGTGCGTAGGTATCAGGCGGCTGCCTGCTCTGATATGTTCGAGCATCATTGCAAGTTTGAGACGCGTCTGAGTCTGAGTCGATGATCCAGACCGCTGCGTTAATGACATAAAATCCGCCAGCTCCTTCCCTTCCTTTCTCCCAGATTCTGCAGGCCGTGCTGAGGTTGATATGATATGATGACTCTGATGCTGATGCTGATGTGGATATGACTGGACTGGCTGGAGAGTGATCAGCATAGACTCTGTGATAAGATAAGATAAGATAAGGGAAGAGGTGACACAGCCAGATAGATAGTAGAATTACTACGAGCTTCGCGGGTACCAACGAGTCCAAGCACGTCTTGATTTTGATACACGCAGGTAGGCTTGGTGCATTCAACACTTTGTGCCTTGTGCCTTTTACAACTGCGAAGTAGGAAAGTAGGAAGGCGGAAGATCAGAATGAGGCAGAATATCGCATAGCTGCTCTGCGTTGGAGCGGTGTGTGCAATTGAGCACATCGCTCGCATGTAAGCGTGGCCCGTGGGTGATACGAGCGGGGGATGTTCCTGTTCCGTCGTCACTCGTGTCTTCATCGCTTTGGAGTGAAATAGTCCTGATGTGATGCTATGTAGCTAGTGGGGCTGGGTTTGGAAAGTCGAAAGGCCGCGCACAGCGCTCAGCCGCCGCCTTGAAATTGATTGGAAGATCATGTGATGTTGGATTTTAAATGTATAGCAACCCTGGGCATGTAAGAGGCGGCGGCGGAGGAGGAGGAGGAGGAGGAGGAGGAGGAAAAGGAGGAGGAGGAGGAACGTATTGCACCCTGTGTGTCGTTTTCGTTGAAGACAGGAGGATGAGATGTCGTCGGGATATTGTGCCTTATTGTGTCTGCTCGAGACGAGACTCCAGAATGAAAATGAAAACGAAAGCGAGATCAAGGGAGGGCAGGCACCAGGCCCCAGGCACCGGGTACCTGGCAGTCGGCAGTCGGCAGCCGGCGCGTATAACGACGAAGACACTGTGGAGGACCCTGGGGAGAACAAAGACAAAGACGACGACGAAGACGGGGAGGATAATAGATATATGCATGGGCATTCATGACAAGCAACAGGCATCCCTGCGCGGCAGAGTGCAGACAGACGGGTTCTCGAATTTCAGATCTGCAGATATGCATGCATGCGAGCGAGCGATCAGAATTGATGGCGGTAGCTGCTTCGGCGCGTCACTGGTAGTCCTCGTCCTGTCCTGGATACGAACGCGCTCTGTGCTCTGTGCTCTGTGCTCGAGGACGGGCACTCGACGTCCGGAGTCCGGAAAGAACGCGAGCTGGAGCCGCTTCAGCAATATATGGCCAGCACCTCGCCGTCCCTGCGCATCGGGCGGGGGGACGGGGGGTGGAGGGAGGGGTGCAGAAATACCAGCTAAAGTCCTTGCAATCGACGCCCGGACGCCGGGGGTTTTTGTTGTTGTTGTTGTTGTTGTTGGATGAGGAGGAGTAATATTGGAGCCTGGATTCGTATCCGACGCTGATTTCCCTCTGGGGCTGGAGTGGGGCGGGGGTACTAGAGTATAAGGCGGTAAGCGCAGGCAGTCGGCGCGCGGAGCGTCGGAGCGTCGGGGTGTCGGGGTCCACAGTATAAGTTACAAGTAGTAACCCAGTTTTCGTCTTTTCCGTGTTCGATGTTCGATGTTCGATGTGCCATGTGTGCGTGGGTATCAGGCGGCTGCCTGCTCTGATATGTTCGCGCGTCGCTGCGAGACCGAGACGCGTCTGAGTCTGAGTCGATGATCCAGGCCGCGACGATGGCTCTGATGTGGATATGACGGATTGACTGGACTGGACTGGACAGCGGTAAACATAGATTAGCTGTGATAAGATAAGATAAGATAAGAAGTAGGAGGGTGTTGGAGTAAAAAGATGGCGCAGACAGGTGTAGATAGTAAGCCTTGGTGGAATTACTTACTGCGAGCTTCGAGCTTCGAGCTTCGCGGGTGCGCACGGACGAGTCTATGCGCGTCGGGACACGCGCAGGCAGGCAGGTAGGCAGGCTTGGTGCACTCGACGCCTTGTGCTTTTGCTTTTTGGCTTTTGCATTTTGGCTTTTGCATTTTGCCCTCCACAGCTGCAGCTGCAAATTAGGAACAACGGAAGGGCGGAGGATCAGAATGAGGCAGAATGTGAATGTGAATGTGAATGTCGCATAGCTGGGCTGGGTTGGGCACGATGTTGCATGTTGTGTGGTACCTGTGGGCGTGGGCTGGGGGTGACACGGGCGGGGGGTGCTCCGGTTCCGTCGTGTCTTTAGAGTTTTAGAGCCAAATGGTCCTGATCATGTCATGATGACATAAGACCAGACGAGCGCTGAATATGTAGAGGTCGAAGTTGGGATAGGGATAGGGATAAGGTTGGCCTGTGGGCGACACCCAGCGCGGATCGGTGTTTTCATTTCATTTTCATTTTCGTTATTGTCTTGTAGATTCTAGCAGCAGCAGCAGCGGGCAGCGGCGATAGGTGTATAAACCGGTTTATATAGAGGTGCTGGCAAGATTTGTGGTACCTGTTGCGCAAGGCGATGCTGCGTGACCGCGGAAAGGAAAGGAAAGGAGGTGCCAAAGTTCGAGCGACGTGGCTCGGTGATTCCAGAGTATCCAAGGCGGCGCACTCAGCACTGCATTGCTTGGTATGTTGTGCGTTATGGTTATGTGGCACAAGCAACCGACGCTCGGAGTCCGGAAGAGCGAGAGCTGAGTTATATCATCGAGAAAGGAGAAATGAAAATCCGTATACTTAGCTTGCCGTGATCACCTGGATTCGGAAATGAAAGAGGAATGACGGTAAGGCTAGAAGGGTTCCACGTTCATTGTGCAGGGGGTTCTTGGGGCTCGGAAGCGATGATGTCGAGAGAGCTATGTAGTATAGTGGCATCGAGAAGGGAGGGATCAGTATTCCTCTCGCTGTTTGCTGTCCGTGATCAGCTGGGTGTCGGAAATGAAGGAGATAAGTTCCACGGTTCATTGTGCAGAAGTTGATTCGATGCGGAAGGAAGGGCGCAGAAGAGCGACGTATGCAGCCACGACAGAGGCCATTCATTTGCAGGCCGCGAAATGAAATAGAGCAGTTGGAGGGAGCCGAGGGTGAAGCGAGCTGCAGTCATGACACTGACAAACATCCAAACAAGCGCATATCGCGTGAACACTGGCACCGACAACACAACGCCCTTGCCTCTGTCTGTCTCACTCACATCCTCATTCGCTCTCCTTTCTCTCTCTGCACCACCCCCGCCTCCGTCAGCTTCGAGAGCTCGACATCGGCTTGCGAGCTAGCTAGGAGCCAGTTGTGAGAGTTTCTCGGTTGCACGGGTACGCACTGCGCCGCAACAAGGCAAAGGCACCAATATCCACACGAACCAACCGTATCCACACGCTGCCCAGCCCAGCATCCCTCTCTCATCGCTCGCGCAACGAGGGCTCCATCCACGCTCGGAGCATCGACTGCAGCTGTTCATCCGCCATCAGTGCGGAGTTATCGTTATCGTCATCAGGATTGGACGGGCCCACCACAGGCAGGAGGGAAGGAAAAACGACGGAGAGGGGGCTCCAGATAGGTAAGTCGCTGGTTATCGTCTTGGATATGCGATGGGGGGCAGGGCAGGCTCTTTTTGCGGGCGACATCATCGTCATCGTGCTTCGCGCGAGATGGGTTTTCGATCAGGGATTGGAGGAAACGTGCCGCAGGACTAGCTGAGGACTGAGCTCCTGCATCCACGTTCCTGTGCCATCCACCCCTCTTCTTGTTTTCGCTGTTTTCTTCTTGATGATAGCCCTGTTGTTGAATGACGACTAATCTATGTCCATCAAGTGCCTGCCCATTTCGACAGATTGTTTTCGTTTTTTTTAACTAGCTAGAACTTTTTAATCACATAGCCCCTTTGCCACGAATTCAGCCCATTTTACGTTTAACGAGTGAGTGCTGCATCTCAGTTTCCTTCGCCCAGGATGGCCACTGATGTTCTTCCCCTAGCCATCTTCCTCTTCCCACTTCGCCATCATCATCATCATCATCACCATCATCATGTCCAATAAGAACTCCAACTCCAACTTGCGACACACGCCCTCCCCCGCCCCCTCTTCGCCCGCTCTCAACCTCAACCACGCCGCACCGTCCAAGCTCCCCAAGTTCCTCCAAAACAAGGCGACCCGCGACCGCTCCAGGTCCGTCACCGATCCCGCGGGGGGCAGCCCGACCGCCAGCAGCTCCACGTCGGCGTCGGTGTCTGCCTCTCCTGAGCCGTATCATCAGAGCCAGGGCGGCGTTGGGGGCGGTGGGGTTGGGAGCACGCCGGGAAAGCCGCGGAAGACGAGCAAGTTTTTGTCCATGGGCGGGGGGAGCAAGGATAAGGAGGAGAAAGCAAGGAGGCTCTCTGCGACACCCCCGCCTCCACTCCCCGAGAACACGTATGGCGTCAACTCCAACAAAAACACTCCCACCAACAACAACACCAGCAGCAACAACAATGGCAACACGTCCATGGACATGGACGACCCGCCCGTGATCGTCGAGCCCATGAACATCCCGCAGCCACAATCTTATCCCCACCCGCGCGCACGCACGCGCTCCGAGCGCCCCGCGAGCTCCGCCCCCGAGTCCTCCTCCACCCACTCTGCGCTCTACGCATCAACGTCCGCGACGTCGACGTCCGCGACCTCGCCCTCGACCTCACGCATCGGGGACATCCTGCCGGCGCGCCTCTCGGGGTGGTTCCACCAGATCACGAGCGCGTCGTCGACGGACCTCTCCCTCCCCGCGCTGCTCGCGCAGCAGCACCACGCGCACGCCGCGTCGCTCTCCCGGTCCAGCAGCGCCAACTCCAACTCCCATGCGCACTCCCCCGCAGCGGCTTCGCCCAAGGGCAAAGCCGCGTCGGCGTCGGCGTCGGCGGCGGCGCTGCTGAGCGCGGCGAAGCACGGGCGGGGCCACCTCGACAAGGCGATGCGCTACCTGCTCGACAGCGACGCGACCCCCGATAAGTGCGCGGACCCGATCTGGCTCCTTGGGGTGCGGCACCAGGGGTACGAGGCGCCGCCCCCGGTGGTGCCCAGCGTTGTTGCGAGTGCGGGGCAGGGGCAGGGGCAGGGGCAGGGGCATGGACAGGGGCAAGGACAAGGACAAGGGCAGGGGCGGAGAGGCTCGCCGGGGCCGTCGCTGTTCCGCTCGTCCACGTCGTCGATTGCGTCCGCTACGACAACCGGCGCGGACGGCGGCAGCGGGGGCAAGCACAGTAGTAGTAAAGACACCAACAGCAGCAAGGACCCCTCTGCGCACTGGCCGCCCGTGTTCTACATGGACTTCACGTCGCGCGTGTGGCTGACGTACCGCTCGCATTTCCCGGTCGCGATCCGGGACCAGCGGCTGGGCGACCTGCCTCCTTGCGGCAGCGGGGGCGGGGGGTCCACGTTCTCCTCGGATGACAGGAGTAGTGTGGCAGCAGCAGGCGGAGGGCCAGGCGGAGGGAGCCAGTCGCCCTCGACGCGCGCGCGCCCGTGGAACTGGGGCGGCGAGAAGACGTGGACGAGCGACTCGGGCTGGGGCTGCATGCTGCGCACGGGGCAGAGCGTGCTCGCGAACGCGCTCGTGCGCGTGCATTTGGGGCGGGGTGCGTGTTTTTATTTTTGTTTCTTTATTTCCTCATCCTCATTCACTCTTTTTCTCCCTCCTCCCTCCTCGTCGCACAACCCTTCCCCTCATCTCTCCGCATCGCATACCCGCATACCCGCAAAACCACACACAGACTGGCGCCGCCCGCCGCACCCGGTGCTCACGGCGGACTACGCGACGTACGTGCAGATCCTGACGTGGTTCCTCGACACGCCCGCGCCGGACGCGCCGTTCAGCGTGCACCGCATGGCGCTCGCGGGCAAGGAGCTCGGCACGGACGTCGGGCAGTGGTTCGGGCCGAGTGTTGCTGCGGGGGCTATTCGGTGGGTTGTTTTCTTTTTTGTTTTTTTTTGCGGGGTTTTTGGGGTTTTTGGAGGTGTGAGATAAGGAGAGAAGAGAGGAGGAAAGATGGAAGACTTGGTGTTCAGAGTTGGAACGATTATATTACACTTCTTTTTTTTTTTTTTTACTTTTCTTTTCCTTCCTTTTATCCCGTTCTTTCTAACCACGCGTCTCCTCCCTTAGAACCCTCGTCACCGCCTTCCCCGAATGCGGCCTCGCCGTGTCCGTCGCGACCGACGGCACGCTCTACCAGACGCAGGTCTTCGCCGCCTCGCACGGCGACGCGAGCAGGAGCCCGCGCAGGCGGCACACAACGACGTGGGGCGATCGGCCCGTGCTGCTGCTCTTGGGGATCAGACTGGGCATCGAGGGTGTGAATCCGATTTATTATGATACTATCAAGGTAAGCATTTCTCTTTCTTTCTTTCTTTCTTTTTTTTTTGTTTTTTGTTTTTGTTTTTTCGTATTAATTACTTTGGCTTTTAGCTGTTGTACACGTTTCCGCAGTCTGTGGGCATCGCAGGCGGCCGACCGAGCTCGTCGTACTACTTCGTGGGCTCGCAGGCCGACAATCTGTTTTATCTGGACCCGCACAACCCGCGGCCTGCGATCCCCCTGCGGCCCCCTCCTCCACCCACCTCTGCCGACACCCAAGCTCAGGCTCCAGACCGCCAGCCCACGCCCGACTCTGACCGCGACAACAACAGCAGCCGCGGCAAGCACATAAAGCGGTCGTCGACGCCCAGCAGCACCACCCAGCAGCAATCGCGCACGGCCACGATGCCCGCCTCGCCCTCCTCCGTGCGCACGGGCTCCTCCAACTTCTCGTACCACGCGCCCGTGTCGCCCTCGCCGCTCCAGCACCAGTTCTCGACATCGTCCTCGGCGGACTCGGAGAACTCCACGTCGAACAACTCGGGGTATGCGGACTCGAACTCGACCTCGAATTCGTACTCGTATGCAGGGCATGAGCGGGAGCGGTCGCCGCCGCCGTCGTACCAGCAGCACAGCCAGCACGGGCGATGGCGCTCGGCGTCGGCGAGCCAGCCGGGTTCGCCGTCGATCATGCATTCTGCGTCATCCGACCATCAGCAGCGGACCTTCGCGAGCAGGAGCAGCCACTCCGCGTCCACGTCCACGTCGACCGGGACCGGCGATATCAGCGCGGGCGGGGGTGCAGACGCAGGGGCAGGTGCAGGGGCCGGGGCGCGCGGCCTGGACAGGGTGCAGCAGCACTACTGCCTGGCGTACAGTGCGGCGGAGCTCAAGACGTTCCACTGCGAGCGCGTGCGGAAGATGCCGCTCAGCGGGCTCGACCCGAGCATGCTCATCGGGTTCTTGTGCCGCGACGAGGCGGACTGGTGGGATTTCAAGAAGAGGGTCGCGGACGTGAGTTGCGGACTGTTGCTCTCTGTTTTTGTTATGGAAAACTGAATGTGTGTGTGCTAACGCCCCCCCCCCCTTCTTTTGTTTTGTAGCTTCCGAGAACGATATTCTCGGTGCAGGATGAGCCGCCGACGTGGCCGTCCGACTCGGACGACAACATGGGTCTCGAGTCGATCTCGGAGCCGGACGACATGGATCTGGACGACGAGGAGGGTGTGGATGTCGGCGATGGCGAGAGCGAGCAGTTCTTCGACACCTATTCCGGAGGCTCGAGTGCCAGCGACCGCAACAACGGCAACAACAGCAACAACACTCGCGACCGTAACCGCGACAGGCGCGAGAGGGGCAAGAGCGAGGAGATCGACACGGAGGAGGATCCCGTCGACCCTGTCACGCCGGGTCCGAACTCGCGCTTTGATATCATCGACCGGCCGACGACGACGACAGCGCGGACGAGGAGGAAAGGCGCAGGGAAAGGAGGTGATGGGATGGCGGATGATGACGACGAAATTGTGTTCCGCCCGGAGGCCGGAGATGGGTTCGGCGACGACGACGACGACGAAGACGAGGAGGAGGGCGAAGAGGTGGATGTGGCTGAGGCTGAGGCTGAGGGAGAAGGTGATGATATCGAAGATGATTGGATAGACCCATCGCTTCCTACGCCCACGTCCACCGGTCCTCCAGCTCCGCCTCCACTGCGCGTTCCGGCGAAAGACCCTTCGCCCTCGCCGCCGTCCTCGAGCAACGTTCCGCCTCTCGCCAAGGGCAAGTCGTCGTCGTCGTCGTCGTCAAGCGCAGCGAAGTCTGGCAAGGCGAAGAAGACGAAGAAACAGATACCGGTGCCTGTGCCGTCGGTTAGGCTTCCGCAGCAGCAGCAGCAGCACTACCCGTTCCCTGTAACGCCTGCTGACGATCCAGCAGCCCAGTCGTCGTCGTCATCGTCATCGTCTCCGCAGCATCATGAACGTGCGAGGAACGCGTCGACGAAGGGGAAGCGCATGCATACGGCGCGTGCGAGGGACGGCGGGAGGACGCAGAGTGGGGGTGTTAAAGGTATCTTGACTGACTGATGCAGCTCGAGCGGGGTTGGTTGCGGATGGCTAACCGGGAACCTCGAGGCATCCTCGATTCCGTCCGAACCCGTACGTCCGATACGTTGCTCCTAGGCACGCGCCTTCCCTCCCTTCTCTGACTGATTACCGATACCGACCCTCTGTTTTTTTTCAATCCTCTCTGTGTTCCTGGCTCATTCATTTCTATTGACCCGTTCATTTGTATATAATGTACAATCTCAACAACCCCCACAAATTTCAACCTCGTTAGTCTATTTCTATTCTCAAACTCAACATTCTGTTTGTTTTTTTGTTCACGTTTGGCTTTTATATTCCCTTTTTTTTTTTGCGAACTTGCGTAGCATACATACGTTCTTACGTTTTATATCTTTTGATCTTTGTGTACCTTTTTATGTATACTGGTCCTGAGCTCCTGTTTCGCGATTATATGGATTTCTCTTCTTCCTCGTCGCCCCTTGGTCACGTTCATTCCACTTGCCGTGATCATTCATTCAGTGTAATGGTTTTTGTTTTCGCGTCGGTGTCTTGGGCATAATCCAGTACGTACTTGCAGAACAGTAAATGAATTGGAATTGTCAGCAGATTGTGTTTGCTCGCGCAATGTTGCTTGCAAGGTGCAACGCAACTCAATAATTGCGACAAGACTTCAATGAATTTGTCAGTCAGCTGGCGGCGTGTGAACGGCGGCAACTCAATATATCCTGAACCCTTCTATCACAGCCTTGCGCCATATTTCTCTTGGAACGCGCAACATAACACTATCTGGTTCTGTGCGGGGGATTTGGCTCGTTTATAAACGCGCCATCTGATGGGTAGGATGGAATCTTACAAGTGACGATAACGATGAAGGTTTCCAGCATTGTTTTGCTGGTTGTCGCAGCAGCGCCTGTGATCGCTGGTTATGCAGACTCCCAAACAGCGTTCTCGTCTGAATCCGGAGGGTCTTCAGACTATTATCAGTTCAAATATCCCATTAAACGGGTCGCGATCATCGGAGCCGGTGTAGGGTACGTTGCTCGACATTCATCGCCTTGTGTTTATTCGTTGGACTGATGGCTTATTGGCCCATTCAGAGGCCTGATTTCTTACCGTGAGCTAACCCAAGCGGGCTATGATGTCCACATCTACGAACGGGACGACTCTCCTGGTGGAAACTGGCACTATACCGACGAGATTCCAGTCGGCACTGCGATTCCAAGCGGCGACCTCGTTGTCGGCGACTTTACCCCTTCTCTTCCTCCCAAAGGCGCGAAGCTGCCGTATGTGAAGAGGTACCATGGTCAAGAAGAGGTTTCACTTCTTCGAAGGATTCACCGTGGTCCAAAACCTATTTGGCAATCTTTGACGTCGAATGCTCCAGCGGTGAGTGGTTTCTGGAGGACGCGGCTTTGGTTCTGAAGTATGGGGTTGAATTTGTTGTAATAGCCGGTTCAACAAATCAGAGAGACGCCATGGCCATCTGGTACACCCTGGGGTATGATCTCTTGACGTATGGCTAGTGGCTGATGCTGACGGTCTGTCCTTTTGGTCAGCACTTCATAATTCGAAATTACAGCGGTATCTCCGTGCTTTTGCTTCATGGCACGGGGTTAACAACAACGACAACAATCCTAATGTGTCCTATAACACTCGCGTCGAACTCATTGAGAAACGTCATAACGAGGACGGGGAGGAGGAAGGCTGGACACTTACCCTCAAAGAGCTCGTGCCTTCTGGTCGTGATACCCTCAAAGCAATATGGACGAAAGAAGTAAGCAAACTTCAGGTTCGTTTTAGACTTTGAATGGCCTCTCATGCCATTCATCCAGCACTTTGATGCTGTGATTGTTGCTACTGGACGATACAATGCACCAAACGTTCCAAATATTTCAGGGATCAAGGAGTGGAACGACCGCTTCCCAGGCCGTATTGTCCATTCACGTCAATACCGTCGTCCTGAATCACTGGCAAATCAGACAGTACTTATTATCGGAGCTGCTGTACGTGTGAACTCGACGTACTCGACGAATACATTGATTCACATGCCTGCGCACTAGACAAGTGGTGGTGAGATTTCACGAGACATAATTAAAAGCGTCAAGAAGGTGTATCAATCTATCAGGGTGAGCACACGTTATACTCGTGGTCAATCGCTTCTATTCTGAACCAATAGCTCTATTAGCCACAGATAAGTGAGAAACACGGTCTATTGATATTCCTATCTCTAAACTTTGCGGCTAGCCCCTGTTCCTACTTGGTCACTGGCAGCTTTCCTACGCCGCCTTCCTCAGAATGTGACTCTAGTTGGAGAAATAAAGCGCTTTCATCCTCCAAGCTCTCAATTCAACCAAGGAAAAGTTGAACTTGTGAACGGTACCGTACGTTACTTCTACCTTCGCCTTTTCACCCGACTTCAAAATTCTTGTGCAGGTGATTACTGGACTTGATCAGATCATCTTCGCTACGGGGTACAGATACACCTATCCATTTTTACCCCAGTTCCATAACTCGGCCCTTGGCATAAATGACACAGCCCCTGCGGGGGATGTTCAGCCAATTGTCACTGATGGAACACATTTACGATCTTTATATCTGGATGCCTTCTACATTCCAGACCCGACGCTCGCATTCATAAACGGTACGTGCGTGGCGTATTCTATTTATAATTTCAATTCTCAATTCATTTACAATATAGCCAACTATGGCATGCAATCGTTTACTTATGCCGAGTTTATTTCTCTGGCTGCTGCGAAAATATGGGCAGGAAAAGCTGACTTCCCCTCTACATCCGAGCTTTGGCGTCGGTATGATCAGTTATACAAGGAGCGGCAAGGGTACGGGAGACATTTCCAATTCTTGGGAGCGGACAAGACCAAACGTTAGTATTTTTTTCTATTCTTACTTGGTTTCGAGTCTGACTACTTAGACCCACATACAGAGAACCTTCGCTTCTTGTTGGGATGGCTCAATGACGCAGCTGTCAAATACGGTGGAAGGCAAATCGACGGTCTCTCCAAGGAGTAAGCGTCTCTTATAATGTAATCTGCTCGGATCTAACGCTTCTTTTCCGAAGTGTGGAACAAGTTAGTGCTGCGTGGACGCAAGCTCGCTTTGCAGGGGGAAACGGCGTGGCAATCGTCAACTCTGTTGGAAGTCTTTCTCTGGCATTAGCACGTGAACAGGCACAGATACTCGGGGTCACTGACAACTCTTCCATAGACGGAACTGAAGCCTGGGCACAGGATTCGGTCTACAGTGACTACTGGTAGTCCAACGTAACTTTTATTTGTGATTTCGCGTGTATATGCTGCATCTGGGTGACTAGTGTACTTGTGCTATTAAGAGGAGGATTTTGTAAAGCGAATGATAGTAAAACGAGAGCGAATGTTCCTTCAAGGATGTTGGCTGTAAAGACGTATTAGTGGTTTGTAGGAAGCAATGTAAGCGGGGAACGAAAATAGGAAGAATTTTTAATAAAACAACTGTTCATGATGACGAGCAAATAGCCTCGAGCTGCGCTTGTACATCGATCATATGTGGGCGGTCTGATGGGATGAAGGACCAGCAAGAGTCCAGCAGAACTTTGACTCTGCTATCCAGTGCTTGAAAGGCTGGATCATCAGGAAGATATGGCTTCATACCCTCCTGCATACTTTTCATTACTTGGTAATCTCCCTTGCAGTGTTCGTATGGCATTGTGCCGGTGAGGAGCTGTCAAAGTCGTACATTTAACTTAACGATAAAGAAAAATAAATGTATCACTGACCTCAAAAGCAGTGCATCCGAATGACCAGACATCGGATGTGAACATGGCAGGGCCGTCATTCTCCAGGAATTCAGGGGCCCTCCACCTTAATGGGCCAACGTGGGGAGTTGACAGTGTATAGCCAGTGGGCTGATTTAGGTCCTCCACTACTTCAGAAAGACCAAAGTCACAGATTGCGGCACGTCCCTCATCAGTGATGAGAATATTATTCTGAAGAGGCGTCATTAGCTATTTTCGAAGTAGTCTCAGAAATGGCATACTGCTTTCAAATCTGCGTGCACAATCGGAGGACTGTTTGTATGCAGATACGCCAGTCCTCGGGCTACATCCAGAATCTGAACACGAAAGAATTAGCTTTCTCAAAAGATAAGTTTAGGTACTATTACGCACAAGCTGTAGCCTATCCGCGTCGGGATTCGTCTTTTCCAGATACTCTGCCGCGCTTCCATTCGCATACCATTGCATAATCATGGCTGGTCTGCCCGACATATGATAGGATGTACCAAAGAGTTTGACTATGTTGGGGTGCTCTAGACGATACCACACATACACCTCTTTATCTAATCTCTAAATGGAGGAGGGGTGAATGTCCACAGATAATCAATATATAATAAGTTTACCTTTCGTGCACGGTGCCCATCGTGATCTTTCCTAGCCATAATACGCAATACTTTGATCGCGACCTGAATGTATGTCGGGTGACCATAAGCAGGACGATGTAGCGGGATGTACTCACTGCCACCACTTTAGCTTCGCCGGTCCCTGCATCTGTACGATGCCATTCTCCTGTATAGATGTCAGATAGGCCTCCGTGTGCCACAGCGTAAACCGATTTTGTGGTCACGCTCTTTGTAAGGTCGACAACTTTAGCTATCCCAGGGGATGATGTTGAGACTGGAGTCTCTGGCCCGAACTCCGATTGAGGTGTATCTTCTTGGGTGGATGGGCTAGTATCAAAACTAGGATGCTGCCCTCTCGCCTTTGGTATTGAGAGCTGAAGGCGTATTTGTGGGGCTGATCGATTTATTTCTGTAAACAGCCGACCTGGAATATTGGGTGATTGACCATTGTCGAAGGTATGCGACCGGCGCCGCTGGTTTGGCATGTGGCGGACTGGCTCACAGACCTCATCCTCTGCAAAACCAGCTTGGATTAGCAGAGGAGACATGCAGTACGAGGAGAACGTAGGATTAGCGGAAGCGAGCTACAGAGCTGGGTACTCTCCCATCGGCTAGATGGTTATATGGGCGAGAAAAATGTGGCAGCGTTGTCCCTTTCTCAATTACACAGCCGAGCTCGATTGGCCCTATATAATCGGATAGGCAATATA
The DNA here is from genome assembly GCA_027604855.1 of Psilocybe subaeruginosa. NCBI lineage: Eukaryota > Fungi > Basidiomycota > Agaricomycetes > Agaricales > Agrocybaceae > Psilocybe > Psilocybe subaeruginosa. The sequence continues at coordinate 13,821 of JANCIO010000237.1, read as the reverse complement.
GTTGGTTGTCATATTGTCACAATGCCGCTGTCTGCGGACAGGAATAGGATATGGTCTCATGTCTCACGATCTGTATGATCTTCCCAACTCCAATGAAAGAAATAAATGCAACTTGGTGTAGCTGCAAGTTCAGTAAACGAAGGGGTAAGTCTGCAAGCTGTTGTGGTCTGTTGTGGCGTTGCAAAGGATTGATAAAACCGACACTTATCCCCTTTCCAACTCGTCGGACCTATGGGAGCCCAAAGGGCACCGCATTCTCAAGGCGCGTGAGAGATAGAGCTGGGTAGGGGCGGGATTTGTGGCCGTTTTCATGCCGTAACTTGGCGCCGGAGTTTTCTCGACGTTCGATGAAGAAGGTTCCTACAGTAATCAGCGCCCTCTGTCGTATCATCTGACACCTATATCCCACAGCAAATATAGCTCATGTCCGCTACAAAAATAAGTTGATGGCTCATTCAGAAGGAAGATCGCAGCAGCAGCTGGTACGGATACAACTCTAAAAGACAAGGAAATGAAAGAACATAGTAAGAGGATGACAAACTAATACCAGTAATAGGAGTTTAGATGAGCGTCAGACGCTTGAGCTTGCAGCCTGCGTGTAAACTTTGATGTAAACGATAGCAGGGGCCCCGGTTTTGCGAGTCAGGCTACAGATTTTAGAGAGCATCAATAGACGTAAGATAATCTTATCTTATCACTAATCATCACCTCGGCATTTTCAAAGTAGGTCGTCCAACATGTGTTGACGCGAAAACGTTGGATGACCGAGGCGCTAGGGAGCGGGGAGGTCAGATATGTGTAACCACAACGACAGCGGCTTATTCTTACCTAGGGAGCGGGGAGGACATGGATGTTGTCCCCAGACTCCCTATGTGAGGTTATAAGTGCGTTTCCCGATGTTCATTATGCATGTCGCAGAGACGATGCATGATCTAGAAATCCGCCTCCTGTCGCGAGATTTCGATATTCGTTAACACAAGTCCAACCGAGACGCGGACAAGGTCCGAATTGGTAAAAGGGGGGTGTTGCACGTCTGGGCATACGGAAATGTGCGTGGCAGGTTGCGTGCTTGCGTGCTTGCGTGCATTTGTGTGCCACGCAACCTGGACTTAGTACATGCATTTGAGTGTATAGTTGGATTATTTTTATGAATAATATTAATGTTGCCATCCATTTACTGTTGATTACTGAGACTTGACTTGGATTTGCATCAAGTCCATGCTTTCTGACACCTTTCCATGTTGAAGTTGGTTCTATGTGAGGCTCATTTAATTACTGTGTCCCACCTACTCTCAATAAAAAATTTCTTGTAACGCGCTCAATATTGCTGCCATGTGCGCAGTCTACTACAGTTTGTGCACCTTCTTAGCAACTTTGTAGTGACTCAACACCGTATGAGTTGAGTATGAGTCTCAATTGTAATCGTGTGACATCAGTACTCAATCATCGGAGCACAACCTAAACAACAAGCACGTAACAAGTACAGCGAGGAATATATTTATACTTGTAGATATCAAGTTTGTACTGTATTAGGATCTGTAGATCACATATATTTAAAGACGTAGCCACAGGCAATACTTAACGCTGTAGAGTCCGTGCGCCGGCACCATACTTGGCAAAAGTCTTAACAGTAATAGCCTTTCAGTGCCGAAGATTTTTGTGCCTTGTGATTTCTCTCAACCTCGTCTCCACCACCCCCTGTTTGAATAATATACACTGGTGAACACGCAACTTGTACACAAGTGCACTCGCCAACACTCAACACACATTCAGCCACTCGCAACCGACACTCAACCGCACGCAACCTGCACACAGCCACCACGCAACCACACACAGCCACCGTCATCCTAATATGGATGACTGGCCTAAAGAGGATGGGACGCCGAGACTACGCACATATACATTGGGTTGACCAACTAAATTAAGTAAGTTGCGCATATTCACGCTTGTATGATCAAAGTTTACGCAAATGCACGCAAATGTTGCACATATTTGCTTGCGTGCACTTGCGCGGCACTCAAGCGCACGCAAGCACGCAACCTTGCCACGCACATTTCCTGATGCCCTTGCACGTCTGCGTTATCCTCGCATGGTCGATGAATGGAGGATGACACTCCCGGGGGGATTTCGATACCTGTTTATCAAGCTCAACGATATAAAACCCTGTTCAGGCATACATTATGCTTCCCAATGCCATGGATCCTGGGTAAGGTATTCGGTGGTTACTTTATCTCTTTCTAGTCGTTGGAATTGTCATTGATTGACCGCCCTTCTCGGGCATATCAGAACGTCTAGTATGCTGTCCATGTAATGGCTTTAAGAACTGAGTCGCTTATTTTGCTTTAGATTGAGTGAGAGACTTTCTATGTTTGGAAGCCTCCAAGAGAGCACTGGTTAGTCAGATTATCGTATAAGAAATATCTTTTTACACTTTACTGTTGGCAATTGGTCCTGCCGAAGCCTACGAAGCCTTCAACGTCATTACTGCGCTTGTACTGCGCACGTCGCTCGACCTCCTCAGGCCCCAGCATAGATAGATACATTATTTTACGTACTGAAAGCTTATGAACTATCTAGACCATGAACGGATATATCTGTAGTGATAAGCATTCCTTGTCATCAAACCTCGATGCTCATGAGGACGGTGAAAGTTTTAAGTGGAGATTCAGAGAAGAATTGGCATAGATGTACTTGGTAGAATCACGGGAAAGAGAAATTATTGACCAAGCCATGTGTTCTCCAGGCATCTCATGTCATATAGTCTGAAACAAGCATTGCCCCTTTCTATCGGACATTTCGGTCAGCAGCCGGCAACAATGAGACGCGCACTTCGAAAGAGTACAAGTATACTTCATTCAGTGGCTAACACCTACATTGACACTTCTGAATATTACCCAACACTCGACAGAATGGCAACACTCCAGAACAAGAAAATTGTGATAGTCGGCGGATCGGCTGGCATTGGTTTCGCAGTGGCATTGGCTGCCCTCCAGTGTCAAGCAAGTGTTGTGGTATTGCATCGAGCAACCAAGCGCACATAGACCGGGCAATCGATCGTTTGAAGGCTCATAAACTTCCCGGGAAAATCCAGGGGCACGTTCTGGATGCAAAGGATTTGGCAGCGGTCCAAATCTTCTCTGGTAAACTCGGCACAGTAGACCATATTGTCTGGACAAGCGGGGATGTCCCTAGTGCCCCAGGAAGCGGGTTACCGTACTCAAACATCCAAACTGTTGAAGAAGGCCAAGGTGAGCATGACTCACAATATACTGGAGAAAATCGTTTATCTATTTATTTCCCTAGCTGGATTCTTGGTTCGATTTTGGGGTCCTTTTGTTCTAGCAAAACATGCGGAATTTGAACCGGGGGGTTCTTTAACACTTACATCAGGTACATCGAATATGGAACATGCCACCAAACATTTTGCTAATGCCTTTGAAAAAAGGTATTGGTGGTTTAAGACCTCTTCCAGGTACCCTAATGGCTTGTAGCGTTATAAACGCTCTGGATGAGCTCGTCAGCTCCCATACGCGTCAACGTCATTAGCCCAGGCGCGGTAAGAATAATGACTCTGCAGATATTCAACAGCTGATTGACCTTGCGCAACCTGTAATCAGATTGATACAGAAGCCAGTGCGCTATGTCCTTCATTTTTCTGTTAAAGTCGATTCAAGTGCAATCATCAAGCTTTTGATAAACCCTTTGGGGGTCAGAAAGAAAACATGCTAGAAATGTTCCAAGAAAAGACCCTCCTTAAACGAACCGGAGATCCCAGAGAGGTGAGCTTACTCTGCCTTATATGTTTCATCGCAGAGATTCCGATATGAAGAAATTCAATAGATCGCAGAAGCTTACCTCTTTGTAATGAAGTGAGATCGCATTTGTAATTCATAATGGTTATGATCTCATTCATGATCCCATCTCTTTTATTAGATGTGGATACATTAACGGCCAGCGAATTGATGTTGAAGGTGGGATGCTGTTGGTGTGAGCTAGAAAAGAGATTTCTATTCCCCCTCCCCCTGGATGACTGTGGAGAAGGATTGTTCATCTTTAAACGCCCGTTTATGACAGACGGGTTTATGAAAATACATCATTGCCATTCGTCCAAGGCCTCCGAGGTGTCGACAATGATTGAAGCGTAAGTGCCTCAAGCTCGTATTCACAGGAGAATCTCCCATTTCAGCAAAATAGAGACTCAAGTTTCGCTCAAATTGCCAGCATATATGTCGCTGAAAAGGGACATTGGAATAGTTTATAAGTGATAGCGGAGATTGATTGTAGTTAGGCAATTTGCAATTGTATTACGAGGGTACTAACCAATTCGTTTATAAACACAAAAGTCTTATCGTTGGCATGCGATCTGAAGCAACTGAAGAGCAGTTTGCTAGTCTCCTCAGTGAGTGGGTAACCACATTATCTCCTGCTGTGTTGCACTATGTCGCAGACCTGAACATGTGTGGTGGCTCACAGCTTGCAGTCATTATGGATATCCTTCTCTTACTGCAAACAATATATGACATGCATCGACCCAGCCGTACCTTTTCTCTCCTTGGGATTCAAGTTGATTATTCTTCTGCAGTATTAACGTGCACGATTGGTGAGACTGGGGTGGTCCTTCTTAAGAGAACTATTTGTACGCGCAGTTGTCCGATCGCGTACCCTTAGCCTACATACTAAGCAAGATTTGATCACCGGACACGTGTGAATACATTGAAGAGCTCGGAAACGTATACGAGCGGCCAATACGGAGCTTGATGTTGATAGCTACAATGTATGATTGAGAAGGTAACGAGATTCAAATGGGAGACATAATATCGAACATCGGATAGCCTCGGATAGCTAATGATTATAAAGTGTACCTTGTCAATCCTCGTATTATACCCAATCTTCCATCCAATACTACTCAACGCAATGGCAACACTCCAGAAAAAGACCGTCGTAGTAGTCGGTGGTTCGTCCGGAATTGGATTCGCAGTGGCCCTTGCCTCCCTCCAGTCCCTCGCAAGCGTTGTGATAATTGCATCGAGCAATAAATCCCATATTGAAGATGCCGTCGCACGTTTGAAGGCTCATAAGCTGCCTGGACAAATACGTGGACAAATGCTTGACGCGAAGGATTCTGAGGCGATCAAGGCGTTCGCTAGTGAACTCGGACCTGTCGATCACATCGTCTGGACAAGCGGGGATGTCCCCAAGGGCATGGGAATCGGACTACCCTACTCAAATGTCCAATCTGTCGAGGAAGGTCAAGGTAAGAGTATATATTACTCTCATTACAATATCTTTGATACTGACCTACGTAACCAGGAATTTTTACCATCCGATTCTGGGGTCCATTCGTTCTGGCGAAACATGCAAAGTTCCACTCGGGAGGTTCCTTTACACTTACATCTGGTAAACTAGTATCTGAGGGTCTTGGACGTGTATCAGGCGCTAAATGGCTTTTCATATAGGTGTCGCCGGCCAAAGGCCTCCTCCGGGGGGCGTACTGGCGAGTAGTACTACTACGGCTCTGGCAGGGCTGACCAGAGGCCTGGCAGCTGATCTCGCACCTGTCCGTGTCAATGCTATCTGCGCCGGATTGGTGAGCAATAACCACGGTTTTCAATCCATACAAGTATTTGATGACTAATTTACCGCATCTAATTTTCACCAGATTGACACTGAGGTGGGTATCCAACTAGGTTGAATATTTGCATTGTTATACATGGCTGATTATCTATCACCAAGCTTGTTGAAAAAATGTTTGGGGACCAGAAGGATAGCATGGTCAAAGCCTTTAATGAGAAAGTTCTCCTGAAACGCGCCGGAGAGCCTAGCGAGGTGCGCCTACTTTGCATCATATTTCATGTCAATGTTAATATACATTACATGGCTTCGTTAGTGCGCTGAGGCTTACCTCTTTGTAATGAAGTGAGAATTCAGTCTCTTTAATCTCTTCCATGTAGGGTCACTGATGATCTGAAAATTTCCCTATTAGATGCGGATACATTACCGGTCAGAACATCTATGTCGAAGGCGGTCATTTGCTTGTATGAATCAGATAAGACACTGTTTTCCCCGGCACTGGTGTTGAGGGGTATTACCACCGTTAAACATCGGGCACATGGTAGCTAGTCTACTAGACAACAAATTTGTACTTACATAATGATTGATGTCATGATCTCTGGAATGAGTATCGTGTTTCCAGACAAAAAAACGATCAAGGTGTAGCTATATCAATACTGAGACGACACCGAGGTTGACACGACAATTCCACCACATAAATTTTCACATTCAGGATCACTTAACTTTGAAAGTCCTCCGATGATTTATAGCAGAATGCAAAACGGTAGACGTTTTTAAAAAAAACGCAACTGCGCCTTTGTTTACCACAAACAACCAGATATGGTATGCTCCACCGAAACCATGATGCAACGTGTCCTCGACCTCATTGCTCCACGTTCCCCCACTTCGCTTGATCTCTGGCCTCCTCCTCAATACAGTCCACTATGTCAACGCAATATATCAACTGTTGACCCTATCGGCGACGAGGAGCCTACGTAGATGGGCTTGCAGTATAAAGGCCAGACGTGTTTCTGTGGTAAGTTGCACAACATGAATCTCAACTACAATCCTTCTAACCTTCGACGTCAGCGAGCTCCGGTAGCAGCCTATCTCCTGGGTATGGGACCTATGCCTCCTCCAACCCCGCAAGAAAGGGCAGTCACGATTACCAACCATATTTTGGATGGTGGCCAACTCCGAGAAGAGGAGGAGGAATCCAGCAGCGAGGATGAAAATATCGATCCGCAGCTCCGTACTCAACCTCAACTTCAAGTTCAGAATCAAGTCGTAGCACCCCTGGCTCCCAGTAGGTCTATTCCACTATTCGCTTGTGATGTGATATCTGATTTGGCTGAAGCCAGGAATGTTACCGTCCGAGTGCCTCTCAACAACAAGGTCTCCCGCGACATCGAGTTCCCAGCCGACATTCCTCGCCAGGACTCTTTTTTTCTTCTGATATATAGCGAAAGTTGGCCATCGTTGTAGTTACAGTGTATACTGTAGTACGAGGGGATCGCTGTAGCGAACTACAGGCGTACCTCAGCGGTGCACATGGGGTCCTCGGGATAGGAAAAGAACATAGTGTCCTGCCATTATCAATTGTACTTAGTTAGGTCTGCATAGGGCTACGCCCCAATAGACATAAATTGACAAGAAAAAAAAAATACTGTAGTACGGCGCACTTACCGTAAATGGTGTCAAATAATGCTGCTCCACTCCGCTCCACTATGTTGCCGCTCTGCTGACCTCACCTGCCTAAATACGGGTATTTATACAAACAAAGGCGCAGTTGCGTTTTTTTTTAAAACGTCTACCGTGTAAAGGGAATCATCCTCCTCCACCCCACATTGCCATCTGTTGCGTAAATGCCAGTATACAGTGCTTTGTGGCTAGGGCGCCAAGCCTGTGAGCAGCCCTGTGCTCCACCACCCCACCACCCCACCTACCCCGACACCATCCCATCGGAAATTGTATCAAGAATACAGGTTAATCCTTGCATTTAGGAGCTATCAGGTGTTAACCGACAGCGCTATGAGGCTCAAAGGTTTCCAAAGGCGAGTAAGCGTGGATATCCGTCAGGTACCGAACTGATATGTACCTCCAGTTTCACCCATTTCCTAACTTCCATCCCAGCTGGCTACCATCGATTCCTAGAGCACTAAGACGTCGTATACGAGGCACCAAAGCTTGGGTTTTATCCGGGATCCCCACTTGGTTTCCATTCGACACAAAGACCCGTAGCTCCATCAATTCCGCATTGAATACGGCAAAACAAGATTCAACGGCTATAGAACGGAAACGCACTCATGTAAGGCTCCGAACGTCCGGGATTTTCACAGAAATGAGGACAGGATGATTGTTCTTGTATCAGGTGAATAAATTTGAGAAATCTCATCATAAACCAAAGCCAACAAAACTATCGGCTATCTAGCTAACATATTGGACGTCTACAAGTACTGACGACATTTTGGGAACCGCAAGAGCCCCCAAACACCCAAGAACACAAGTAGTGTGTCCAACGGCGCACGTCCGTTGGCTGAGCCACCCACTACTCCCCACCAAATCTCAATACCACGACATATCAACCCAGGACACCAACTCGATACGAAGAGGATACATCACGAAGAGGTGTGTTTTCAATGATAGGTGAGACATATTTTGTGTGCGCGAGAGATGCTTACCCTTCCTTTATTCGCTCACATCTCAGCTGCTTTCAGACAGATTTGAAACAAAGACGATCAGAAAGGTGTTTTTTGAGTGCCCGTGACGAATCAAACAACGACGGCAACGACCACGGGGTGAATGAAGGAGCGGCGCATATAATATAATACATCAAGGTACGCTTTTCGTACATTCTTTGTACTGTACAAGATATGCTAACAGACACAACCAACCTAGAGCTGCTAGTTCGACTCTGTAGGACAAAAATCATCAGCCAAACGCTAACGCGCGACACTCGCCCGCCAATCCACCGATGTTGACCGAATGTTCGACAATTCAACCCCTAGGTGCAACGACACCACCCGCTCCCCATGAAACAATCTGCAAACAGGGAAGGTCCAGGGGTGGTAAACACTGTGACACTGTTCAAAGGGAGAAATTATTAATTCTTAATACGATTCAAATCAGAGTGATACATAGGTACGTATTTAGATTCGCGACCCATATTTGTAACTAACGAAGGCTGGGATTCGACTCAACAAGATCTTCGACAAGATGTTGGGGGACAAGAAAGCCGGTGTTCTCAAAATGAGCAGCCAGAAATTTTTGCTGAAGCGCGTAGCCGAACCCAGTGAAGAGAGGTTGCTCTTACATTATTTCATTCAATGTCAGAAAAGAGTGTATCTCCCTGCCATTAATTGCAGAGGCTTATTTGTTCCTGATGAAGTGTGGGGTTAATTAGTGCTACGAGTGCATTGCAATCTGCTAACGAGTTTTTTCCTCTACGTAGATAAAGATACATTACTGGACAGCGTGTTGATGTAGAAGGAGGATGCTTGCTTGTATAATTGAGAGCTTGGAGTCAAGGAGCTCTGCTGCATATCAGCTCGAGCTCGAGGCAAAGTTCAGTTACCATTAAAGTCGTCTTTATCCAGGGCATACTGAGCGATCGATAAACGACGATTTCCTCCAGCCAGCCTAAAAACGTCCAGATATCCAAGTGTTATTGTGTAATGGTCTTCAACGTCGTGGAGATATTTTCGTTGCCTGGTATCCAGTGGCTCAGTGGCTCAATCCCAATCATCTATCCAGACACAGTTTGTATATTGGGACTACCTACGGTACTAAGTAGCCCCAAAAAACTTGAAAAACACCCCGCTTTCTCCTAGTTCCTCTAAGAAATTTGCTTATTACAAGAGAAAGACTCGATATTGTTATAAAGCGGAGGAATAGATGTAATAGACAGGGCATCCACAGTCCCAGAAAGCTGTTGTCCAACACCCTCGCACCCAGCGTATCTAGAGTTAAACACGTCGTTCAAAATGGTCAGATAATGATAATGTGTTATAGTGACTAGTTTGAATGAGTTGGGATACGTACACGTAAAAGTTACAGGTGTAGCCTGGTCCAATTTCAAGACTCTCGGCCCTGTCCAGCCAGTTACCAGGGAGAGTCTGGCATACTCCAGGCAAGATTTCGGCTGGAGAGAAGGAAGCACCTAAGAGATTGACGTCGTCGTAGAAAACGACGGACACCTCGGCCAGCGCAGCCTGGAAATTATTTAGAATAGAGATCGCCTGCTTTGATAATTCTCCAATTAAACTTACACGAGCTTCAAGACGAGTCTGAGCTGATAAAACACAAGTAGTGACAACCACGAAGAGGCCAGTGGGTTTAGCAGTGTTAATGAAGACCATGGTATGAGTCGATTACTGTGTAGTCGTTATCTTGAGCCTCGAATTTATACTGCACCAGAAGCGAAACATAGAGATCTAATAAATATAGATGTTTCTAGACCATCAGTTATGTCACCGCTCCAGTGGCCTAAAACATTTAGTATGTACCACTATGCTGACCTCTAGTCGGAGGAAACGTGACTATATGCAAGGCTGAAATGCTAACACCAGTATATACACGTTGGGCTGATACTACCTTAGCGCGTCCCTCAGGTTTATGACATTCATCTCGCCGTCTGGAGTACGGTAAATATACGAGGTATTGTCAGACGCCTACCTCTACAAGATTTAGGTTCAAATGATAAAAAAACTCACAAACTCGCGTCGTGACTGACCGCGAGACATACAAATTAAAGGAGGGCCTGAATTCAACCTGCCTTTTGTGAAGTCCGAAATGATCGTCATTTCGAATTCTGGCTTATGGTATTCGCAGTTGCTTTATAGCTCAGTTGACTTCATCCTCTACTAGTCCAAGATAGCGCAATTTGGACTGAAATAACACCGTTCAACATGCGTTGCGCGTATGTTTAGCAGACCATGTCAGCACTAGCCACTAGCCACTGTGTCACGTGTCTTGTACTGTCGCGTCGGGAGCTTGAGTGGGGAGGGAAAACATAATTTGACACCAGAATAACACCAGGAGTAGAATAATTACACTGTTTGGGTGGACATATGAGTCATATTTAGCTGGAGCAAGGCAATTATAGCTTGTTCATTGGTCGTAGTATGCAGTTCGCAAGGTCATTGATCATCGAACCGCGGGCGCCTGAGCATGAACTTTACAGATGGTTCAGAGTGGTGGACTGAAATTATATTATCCTTTAAGTTAATTGTTTTTAAGCATACTCTAAATTACCCTCCCATGTTCGACTTGAAACTTATCCACTAGCTCGCTAAACCAACCCAGCAACGCGTCCCCTGATCTCCTTGCCCTTCCTACTCCCCCTGCCCTTCATCTTTCCAAACACCACCACCCGTCCTTTCTCCCCTGCCCGCCCAGCTCTCCCGGCCCTATGCAGGAAATCGACCATATTCCTCGGCGCGTCGATGATGAATACGTGTTTCACGCTAGCCGAGAAGTCGAGGCCGCGCGAGAGGAGGGAAGTGGTGATAAGGACTTTGGGGTTGAGCTCCGAGCTCGCCGAGGGCACTGCTGATGCTGAAGTAGAAATGGGCGGAGAAGCGGGGGAGGCTTTCCTCCCCCTCGCCCGCAAGAAACTCTCCAGGTGCTTGTTGTTCCCCCTTCCTCTACCGCCTTTACCAGTGACGACCACAATCCCCCGCACACCACCCCCATTCCCGCTTTGATCGCTCAACCACTCGCCCAGCTCCTCCGCTTTCGAGCTGCGATTGCAGAAGATGACTATCTGACTCAAAACACCCTGTCTCTGCCCTTGGCCCTGAGCGAACCCAGAAGCCGCGTCCTCCGCCCACACCCTCCGGAGCCGCCTCAGCACATCCGCGAACTTGTTCCCGCCGGACCACGCGACGTACTCGACCTGCAGCGCCTTCGGTAGCTTGTGCAGGTGCGGCGAGGCGAGACGCAGCAGAGAGGGATGTGCTTGGGTGAGGTAGGTGTTGAGTGTGGTGGGGATGGTCGCGGATGTGAGGAGGAGGTTGAATGGGTATTTGATAGGTGCGAGGGTTTTTGCTATTGATGGGGAATGGGGGGACGGAGAGGAGGGAGAGGAGAGGAGGAGAGGAGAGAATGGGACGGGGTACCCGCGTGCAGCGCTGACGTCCGCTAGGAATTGCCTCGTCGTCTCCTGAAAATCAGGATCTATATTTGTTACAAACGTCGGTCCGTCAGTTTTGATTCCTAATAGTAGTCACAAATAATAGAAGACCTACCAAAGAGAACATCAGCCTCATCTACAACGACCCACTCGACATTCTCGAGGCCCATTTCCGACTTGGGCCGCCACGTCCCGAAATGCGGTATCTTGTCACGGCCCCTGCGCAACTGTTTCGGCTCCCCATCTTCATCCACCTCCTGGTGCTGCTTTGCCGCGGCGTCCTCTAACGCAAGCTGCTGGTGATGCTGCTCAGTGATCCTATCCCATCCACGCCCACGGACCATCTCGAGCAACTTCATCGGTGTGCCCACCATTACATCCGCACCATGCTCCATGTCCCCGCGCTGTCGTCCCACGTCCCCTCCCCCTCCAGCACCTCCCTCTCCGTCAAATACAACTCCTCCCATCATCTTCATCTTGCGCGCACTCTCACCCCTCCTTCTGCTCTCTCTCCATTTTTCCATCGACATCGTGGTACCGCCAGCGCCGCTCCCAACGGTGCTAGCAACATTCGCACGCGACGCACACACAACCTTGAGCCTTGCATCCGGGAAATGGCACAGATCCTTCGCGAAACCGGCCAGTTGCCTCGCCAGCTCATGCGTCGGCGCCAGCACGACTCCCCTAGGGCTGTATTCCTTTTTCTTTTGCGCAGCACCCTTGGGAGGCGAGTAAGGGGTGAAGGATGACTCGGACTGCTTGAGCGACTGCAGCATGGGGAGGAGGTACGCGATGGATTTACCGGAGCCTGTTTCGGCTGCTAGCAAAAACTCGCGCCATCCGCTGGGTGGAGGTGGGGCTTTCCATTGCTGCACTGCCGTCCGCGTCTTCGTCTGGGCCTGAGTTTCCGTGGCTGTGACCGCACCCGCACCCATCTTTTCACCTTCCTCGCCGACAACCTCCAACTCCTCCTTACCCTGTGCCTGTCCATTCGCCTGCTTTAAAACCCAGCTGACGATCCACCCCAAACTCAATCCCTGCACAGGCGTCGGCGTCGCTCCTCGTCCAAACATCTCTTCCAGTGCGCTCACAAAGCCCGGTATCAAAGGCGGCGACGAGAAGCGCGTCGCGGTCCCTGTCTTCGTCGCATCTACTCCACCGACAGCTTCAGATGTCGCATCTGCCGCACTAGCCTTGGCGCCTTTGACATTCGACACCTCCCCGGGAGGGTAGAAGAACTCCTCCTCACTATCCTCATCAAACTCGAATGCCTCCTCCTCTCTCTCCCTGTCCATCTCGACGTCCATGTCCACTTCATCGTCCTCGTATCCCTCCGTATTTGCTCCGTACGGCCGTCTAGACGCGAACCTGGATTGCTTGGCAGTAGTGGCGGCGGCGCGTGCGGCATCCTCCGCTGCAAGGTCGTATGCGTTCACGCCTGCATCCGCGTCTGCGGCTGTGAACACCCTCCCTGGTGCGATAGAAGAGGCAATCGAGATCGTGCGGCCTTTTCCCTCAAATCCACTTCCACTTCCCCTGCGCAATTCCTCGCTTGGGCGCGACGGCTCTTCTTGCCCATGCCACTCACTTACAGTCCGTCGCCTCTGCTCCCGCCGCGGGCGCTTGCCGACGTGCGGCGCCTCTTCCCTCGAAAAAGGTCCATCTGCACTAGCACTTTTGTCGGCCTTGATGGGATCCGAGACGGGAGCAACGGAGCGGGGGCCAGGGTTCACACGCAGGGGGCGTATAGTGGTCAAACCGGGATTGCGGCTCGCGCTCGCGCTGCCCTTACCCCTCGCGCCACCATCTCCCACTGGACCGCCGACTCCCAGAGGCCTAACGGGAGGAGATGGTGGGAACGTCGTCGATACCACCTTACTTCTTCCTATCCCCTCTCGTCTGTTTGCCCTCTTCTCGTTTTCCTGATCCCCCCGCTCCCGCCTCACAACTCCTCGAACTCGCTCCCTCTCCCCTTTCAGATCTTTATGCCTCTTTTGCAAATTCCACCCCATTGCGCGATTCCGGTCATCCGGGTCGACGAGCGGATTCGCGAGGCGATCACGTTTGGAGGTGTATACGACCTCGGCAGAGCGCGCGAGGTGCATGTGAGTGGGGGTGTTGTGCGGGCGGGTGCGGCG
>JANCIO010000236.1:0-50966 GCA_027604855.1 Psilocybe subaeruginosa | reverse complement strand
TCGCCTTTGGTGTGATTGATCTTTCCTTTGAAGCCGTTATGCCGCTTTCCGTGCTGAGACAGAACGGATGTTCTACAGCGCTGTGAAGAGAATTTCAGTGTCTCATTTGGAGATCTCAATCCCTAACACTGTTGGGGAGAGTGGCAAGCACGACCTGTCGTCCCGATACCGAATGGCCGCGGAGTAGATAACAGGAAACCTGACCTGTATAACAATGACGAATGCTATTGTAAGGCTGGCATAGCCCCTTTTCCATGTTATCTTATCTTCTACATCTACGTACACGTGACTGCGATCCCCAACCTTTTCCTTTGACACCGACTTCTCTTTCCTTCCGCACCGTACACATCTGTAACCCAGTCAGTCGTTCAATCGATATATCGTGGTTTTTTCATTTTACGCGTGACTCTCAGTGAGCCCTGCGACGCCGGGCTTTCAGCTATGCCGTCTTCTTCCCCTGCTCGACATTTGATATCCATGCTTTGAAGTGTATCCGGAAGCCTTGTACAACGCCATTCATCGGTTCGGTAATTATTAGTTGTGTGAGATCTGTGAAGCAGCGAAAGCAAAGGAAGATATAGTGACGGCCGGTGTGGCTCCACATTCTGTGTATCACGACCTTCTCCGACAAGTTAGCAAAACAGTAATCAGAAAACGAAGTATGAGGATAGGGACAGTGCAACGGAGAGAGAGGAGAATAGATGGATGAATGAGGGGATGGAAAAGTGACGTTCATGCCCTCATAGCCAGTCGTGAGAAGCGATATGAGATGAAATGGTACGCCGCAGCCGCTACTGCCGAAGCAGTCTAAAATATTAACGAAAATGAAGTCAAAAGACGAAAAATGAAAATATAACACACCTTTTTCAAAAGCTGGTTTGCACGCACGGCCCCTGACAGGAAGGCTGTTGGGTCGCCTTTGGTGAACGCGGCGAGGCTGTATATTAGCATGAGGTCTTTTATGTTTGCGCGCGAGACGATGTGGGCGACTAGACGGACAGAAATATGGTGAGTATACCTCTCGAAATGGGGAAGATAATGCATATCGTCTGCAGGACAGTAGAGAATAAAAAACGTACTCGGCCAGTTCGCATCTTTCAAACAGTCAATCGTGCCGTTATTGCGGAGTAGAATATCGCGCGCACGGCTCTGCTCGACGACCACTTCGTCCGCGTCGGAGGTGAACGAGAGGCCGAAGATACCGATGG
Source organism: Psilocybe subaeruginosa (assembly GCA_027604855.1). Lineage (NCBI taxonomy): Eukaryota > Fungi > Basidiomycota > Agaricomycetes > Agaricales > Agrocybaceae > Psilocybe > Psilocybe subaeruginosa. Next base: position 49,758 of record JANCIO010000236.1, on the reverse strand, counting down.
TAGTGATTTTATGGTCCGCGGTCTCGAGTACCTTCTTGAGGGAGGGAAGTGGCCGTAGGGTCGCACGAGGAGGACTTGAGGGTGTACACGAGCAGTGTGGCGCGCTTAAGGAGGGAGTTGATAAGGGAGCTTTTGCCGATCTGTAGGTATATGAGGAAGAGGGTTGGGTGAGCGTTTAGTGTTAAGTGTTAAGTTGGGTTTGGTTGGGTTGGAGAAGAGGGACGCATATATTTGTAACGCCGACGACGGCCATGACGAGTGGTTTTTCGCCCTTTTTGTCCATTGCCCATTGTGCAAGGCAGGTAAGGAGGGACTCGGCGTCGACGGCGTCGTCCACGGGCACCTTTGTCTTTGCATTTCGTCAAGGGCTGCGATAGCACGACGGAGGCGGCGCGGAGGAAGGAAGGAGGCGGCGCGGAAAAGCAAGGTTGGTCGTGGAGTTCGCAGATGTTACGATCACGAGGCGACAGCTTCCCTAGGACGTGTCTTTTCCGTTCTATTCCATTAGTAAAATAACAATGTTATTTTTTGTTTGTTGCGATTCACCGATTTTGTTGAGGACCAAAAGCACCTTTTTGCTCATCTCGGTCGTGAGCTTCTTTACGTGCTTACTTCTGTACGCGAGGGGATTCCGTCCATCGACGACTTCGAGAACTATATCAGCTTTCTCCAGCACTGACTTGAGATTGGGCAGGTCGCGGTTGATCAGGACAGGGGCTTCCTCTTCCTCATCTTCGTCCTCCTCCTCGATCTTGGTAGCAGGACGGGGACGAGGCTTCAGCTTGGTGGTGAGGAACTTGGCGCTGCGGCTGGCGATGCTCTCGGCGCCGACGTTGAGGTCTTCCGAGGGCTCGTCGTCGTCGTTTTGAGTGTTTTATTTGTCATCGGCTCTGCTCGAGCGAAGGGCCTTGCCTTGGCGATAGCACGCTGCTTGTCCGCCTTCTTCCCATCTTTTTTTTCTGCTGCCTAAAAACAATGGGTAAGCTGTCAAGATACGTCCTGGAGAAGCTTACTGGTCTGCGCTGCTCAGCGACCTCTGCTAGGAGTTGACCCGTGTATGGGAATTCACTGGAAAAGCCAAGATTTTTTAAGTTTCTATTAAATATTTACAACACTTTAGTTCTGAGATCAAGTGTCGCCAGAATAAATTGAAAGACATACTGCTCTTCCATTGTACGCTCTTCTTGGCGGCCTTTGACTTCTTTCTGTTGCTCTCCTTTATCTTTTGCGAAGTTTTGCACGATCATTGGTCAACTTCCTATTACTTTTCTCTGAATGTCATCGTAAAAAAATCCTCGGATAAACGTGGGAAAAAGAATGGGAAGAAAAAACGCAAAAAATTAACGTTTGTTTAGCCAAGTTCAACCAAAAAAAAAAAAAACCTTTTCTAATTTCAGGCATAGTGGGTGTCTATATTATAAGTCTGAGAGGCTTCGTAAGAGCTCGTAAAGAGGTCGATGTTGATGTCAATGTCCTCGAAACGATAGTGAAAAATCCTACACCTTACCTACCAAATTGGGCTTGAGATAGATCGTGAGAACCTCAATCTACAGGCACGTGATGGTTCTATTAGGAACCCTCAGGTAGAAACGCGCGAGGAGATCGTTACTATTCCACCTCGGCTCTTGCAGTGGAAATAAAGGAACGAAGGCTTCTTCGCTAGGCTAGCCCCTTTTTATTTTGGCACACGACAGACAGCTCATAATGCATTCGTCCTCATTCTCTGACAGGCAGCCTCACCTTGACGCTCTCAAAACTCTATACCCCTCTTCGTATACCCAAACACCAACTATGCCACGTATCGCGACACTTATTGCGACGACCCAGGCCTTCCTTCTCCTCAGTCTAGGGCTGAGCGCCGTCCTGAACAACGTCGCGGCCCAGTCGGTGATGATCAACGATCTGCCATCGTGCGCGCTCCCTTGTGCGACTCAGGCCGCTGCTGATAATAACTGTAGCCTGTACGTTCCCGTTCTCTCTTCATCCATCTATCGCCCTTCTCTCCTTGCCTTGCTGGGGCTTTTCATCCTCCTCTTCCCCTCCATTCTGTTCCTGCGTCGTCATCCATCATCTTCCTCCCATCTTTATTCGTCTGTTAACCGTTGTTATAGTTGCTAATTCCATACATTGATCTCTAGAAGCGACACAGCGTGCTTACACTCGCATTAGTCCTTCAAGGACTCAACTTTCCAATGTGCCCAAGGTGTATGCCGCATTGAAGATTGGGGGACCACGGACGGGGTGCTAGTCGAACTGTGCTAGGGCAGTATGTCGTCGTCCATTATTCATCGTTATCATTCTTCTTTCCATACCAAGTCGTGAAACTGACGTGCACCTTCCTTCCCTCCCTCCATCTATGAATTCATTCATTCACCACCAACAGCAAACTCCTCAACCGGCCTCCCATCCGCCACAACCCCCTTCACAACGCACACGACCGCATCGCAATCGACCGGCACCCCGCCTCCTGCTCCTCGGGGTCCTCGTCCGCCTCATCCTCCTCCTCGTGTTCTTCCTCAAGAACCTCGGTATCCGTGTCAGTTTCGGTGACTGTGTCGGCGGAGAGGCAAACCGTGACCTCGAGTTCAACGTCGGAGAGCGGGAGCGGCACGGTGGTGGCTGTACAGACTGTGCTAGTGCCCCCGCCCGGGCTGTCGGGGAGTGGGGATCCGGGGTCGGATTCGGATTCGGCGGGCTCGGGTGGAAGCAGTGGTGCTGCTGCTGTTAGGGTAACTCTGGGGATGGGGGTGGAGGGGGTAGTTGGCGTGCTTCGAGGGTTGTGGGGCGTGCTTTGAAAAATGGTTTTTTGTTTATTGAGTGGGACGGTGTGTAGGAGGGAGAGAGAGAGGGAGGGAGATGCGTGTATGTATGTATGATTTATGAAGTGTGGTTTTGCGGAGGAGTAGCTGAAGATGCAGTTAGTTTGTCTGTATGCTTTTGTACGTGCGCGCTGGATCCCTGGTTTCTGTGGGCTTTCGAGTTCGGCGGGTCTATCCTATTCACAAACCAAACTGACGGCGGTCTGGCTCTGAGATACTAGTTCGTCCTCGTGTGGTTATTTCTTCGTGGATGTTCATTTCGTTCTTTCGTTCGTTCTTTCTTTCTTTGTGCACTCAACGAACTTTTCTTTTTCTTTTTTTTTCATAGGGTCGGTCGAGCTAGGGCTTGATCATGTTTTTTTATTTTATTTTATTTTTATTATTCTCTATCAATGACTTTCTAAGCAGCACTAGCAACGCGTGCGATGGTGGTGAACAGTCTCTGCTAAGTGCTATGTAATGCGATTATGAAGTGGCACGGTATGCACGATGGCAACTCTCCAGCAACCGGTCCACGCTGCCTGCGATCACTGCTCCCCTGGGTAAGGTGCTTGGGGTGTCTGCATCCAGCAACCAGTCTACGCTGCCTGCAATCACTACTCCCCTGGGTAAGGTGCTTGGGGTGTCTGCATCCAGCAACCAGTCTACGCTGTCTTTCAACAGCCAACACGCGCTAAGTAGCGGAAGGAGCTATGACATGCAGGTAGGGCAATGACGACTCTTCGACGAGATGTCTGCGCGGCTTAAGAACACACACACACTCCTATGCCCGCTCGTGGCCTGTGTTGCTAAAAAATGCGATATCTAGACCATGGAGGAGGACTGAGGAAGCATGACTGCCAGGTATAACGTCTATATATCGACCAAAGTACCTGCTTTACAACGCGCGAGGGGTTCATGGATTGATATGGTACGTTAGACCCTCTTCCAGCGGATCTGAGTTGGGTAATGGGAGATGGTGTCGGGGTCTAGCAACCAGTCAACGCAGTCTTGTTCACTGGACTTGGCGGTATAGGAGGCAGCAAGTGTAACGCATCCAGTAACCAATCTACGCGCGTCCAGTAGCCAATCTACGCGCATCCAGTACCCAGTCTACGCGCATCCAGCAGGCAAGCTACGCGCGTCCAGTAACCAGTCTACGCACGTCCAGTAACCAATCTACGCGCATCCAGCAACCAATCTACGCTGCTTCGCCGACCCAACGCTACGCTGATTCAACAGGCACATGGCTCACGAGCTGCAAATACAGTCGCGACTAGAGAACCGCTCTGTCCGTGACTCAGGGCTAGCGTGTGCGTACATCATGTTGTGAAGGTGAATGGCCTGATCCCCTGCCATTTCGCCCTCCGCAGGTTCGCGCCGGTACGCTCCTCGTCGACCGCTATGGAATGTCTAGGAAATGAATGCAATTTCAGTAAGGCACTGATAACGAGTAGCATCATTTTGCACTTGCACTTACACCATAGCGCTGCATCCACCATGAGAATCTATGCCATGTTTGCTGGGGTAGTTGTCTCCAGCGGTTGCTGATGTACCCTGTGGGCAGTGAGATAAATAATTCGGCTGAAAGAAAGTGCAAGAATTTGCAGCTCTCGTTGTGGAGGTCAGGAGGGAGGCGTTTGTGTGTCTCCAGAGTCATCGTAGTAAGTCCAGAGGGATGTGAACTCTTGAGGTGGCTTGAGAAGAAAATGAGAGAAAGTAGGGGAAAGCCTGTTGGTCTATACGATGTTTCAGGGTGGTATTTATACGTATTCAATACGAGCTGAGGCGATTGTCTCCTCATATGAATGAGATTGTCATATACCTGGCCCATGAGAACTAGGACCCGCAGGGCCGTGTTGGGACACAGTGCCAATTCTGGAAATGGAAGGACCTCATTGGGGAGCTAGTCCTTTTTTTACGATACCGTCCGAACTGTGTCAGGAAGTTCTTATGTAATCTTCGGAGCTTGAATTATCGTCGCGTCTAGTAGACGCGACAACACAGATAATTCGAGCCTTTTGAAAGGTATAGCACATTTATTTGTCTCGAATAATAGATAGTTTAAATTTTGTGTTGAGAGGAGGAGTTTTGCGGCAGCTTTCATTCCGGTGCAGACTGAGCAGAAAGTCGCTTTCATAATCTTTTGACTTTGCCTTGAGCCGGACGCATGGGTGTCCAGCACTTCCACATCTGTTTTGAAAGCTCTCAAAATTTTGGATGAATGTTTATTGACACCTTCTAAAAGTTTCTCTCTCCAAATTTTCTTTATAGATCTTCTCCTTGTCAAGCAAAGTGCGCGCGATCCTATTTTCAAAGTCCGAAGATTATATAACAACTATCTGACACGGTTCGGAGGGCGTGGTAAAAAACAGACTTCATATATCGTGATCCGTAGGGTACATCACATATATCGAAGTCTGTCTAGGAGAGACTATTGGGGAGCTTGCTCCCCTCTCTAATGCCGATACCAAAATGTCTAAGCCCACGTGATCCGCTGGCTTTTTGATGGTCACTCCGTGAGAACTTTGAAAGCGGCGAGTGGCGAGCATAGCTCCTCATAGAGCATGCCAGGCACTGGCATAGCGAAGCGTTCTTCACTCAAACAGGTCCAGTGGCCCTACACTCATCCTGAACAACTGTATGGTTGGTATGCATGGGGCCATGGGACCGACTCTTCAGTCTTGAACCTTGAAGGCCCAATTCGATATATTCGTCTGCAAAACGTCATTGTCGGAACTTCCGGTACACAAGAATGTGGCCCAGATTTGGGTTGGAAGAATGGCCCTGTCGGGACAAGTAATAGCGACAATTCCGACTCAGTGAGACCGATCTAGTAATTATCATTAACCTCAAGTTAAATTTATGCGGGCTCATAAAGAAACTCACTAATGGGACCATGACCACTGTTTATACATACCTGCCAGTTAGCGCCCATTTCAGATTCCTCGAGTATGTGTGCTTGAAAAATCGGGAATCATCGTGCATCACGAGTGAAGAGAAACGGTATGACATAAAATCTAGGTGAAATAATGTATTACATTGCACTGGTGGTTCATGATAAGCGGCCTGAACTCAACGATATGTTGCTGCGCCTTGTGCCGGAAGTTTCGGCGATAACCGGACTCCTCCATCCGGTAAATCTTTGTCTCGTTCAATAATATTGCTGTCCCATATCAATTGGGCCATAGACAGCAGTATCTCAGTGCTATATTATCTCAATCTCACATTCTTACAGCCGTTCAAGGTGTTCATTCACTCAGTAGCAAACCTGTGGCTCACAGAACTCCGAATCGGGGTAGGTATGAGTAACTGAAACACAATTTTTTTATTAATCGCAAACACTTCAATCTATCAAGTTCGACGCTCCAACTCAGGCCATCCTCTTCTCCTTTACCAAAAACCCTTGCATTTATTTGAATCCATAGAGATATCCCAACATCAGTGACATACATAGCTCATTGCTGGTCCCGTCGCCCTTTCTGCAAGACAATGTTCAATCGTGTCCTGTGACTCGTTCTGTCAGCTCCCTGATTACGAGTGAGTGGCTTCGACAAGCACTCTGCCATCGAACGCGGGCCGACCGACATTGGGCGTCTTTCAACTGTTGAGCCGTTGAATTTGGATAACACACTCCGGGTGAGTAAGGGCTGTATCGAAGCGCCCAGTTGAGTGTGCGGCAGTCGATAATGGCCAATTGGAGCAGAAAAATGCAGTGCTTCTCTGCAATCCCCCGCTTAAAAGGTGCCCTTGACGGTCTCGATCTCGATTATGTGCATTCGGTAGTCTTTTGAGAAGATAAAATCATGTCAGTTCGCTGATACATTAAAACCAGATGTGACAAACATGCTCGCTTACGCTAACCTAGAGCTCATTGGCACCACTTTCTTGACACGCTGTTGATCCAGGTACCTAGGTGTATCCCGAGTGTGCTGTGGCCATAGAAACTCTACCAGCAGGCATTTCGTTCTTGTTCCCGCCATTGGTACGGCTGCAGCGCAAGGCGGCGTAATAGAGCCACAGAGGAATGGACTAAATAATTCGGCTGAAAGATTGTTGAATGCATTTCTCGGTGCGGAAACCTTCGACAGGCATGTCTCCAAGTTGACCATGAGAGTATGGGAGCAGGAAAGAGGCTTTTTTCTGTATATGTCTTGGAGGATGCTGGGAAGGGACTGAATATTCTACGTTCGTTTGCAATGGTATTTATACCTATTCAATGGGACAAATAAGTACTCGAGGAAGCATCTGGGATGAAAGTTCGTGTACTACAGAGCTAGCGACAATGAGTCACTGTGGTGATAAATTACAACGAAATTTGTTATGTGTCCCTCATGTAATGTAATATAACGACGCGTCTCTGTTTATCACGATAATGATGAATTAAAAAGGGCGAGTTGTTACAGTATGTCATTGGGTCATTGGCCCTGGACCCTGTCCACTAAATGCCTCATAGGATTCCATAATTCTCGTCTGAAAGGGCGATACTTTCCCCGTTCGCGATTCGGAGGGCCATTTACATGGGCCCATAATGGAAGGCCTGGTCATGTCCTCGCCACGATAATGGAACCATCGCGATTGTTGTACATTCTCGTGAGTACATCATCGGGATCGTGTATGGCGTTTGTCAGAGATTCAGTGTATATGGATCATTAATGAAAAAAGAATAGATTGCAAATATTTCAAGTCATTGGTAGCGCCGTTTGCGGACATAAGTGCGAAGTGACGAGTTCCGCCCGCGCCCAGGTACTTTACCGAAGGCCACTGATAATTAGCTAGGTTTATTTCAAATTGACTATTCACAGGGACATTCACAGTATTGATGAAGCAATGTCCTCGCGTCTCTATGCCAATTTAAAGTGCAGTACAGAACGACATAGTATTGGCGGCTAGTCTCTGATCAATTTAAAGGTGCTACGCCTGGACGTGTTTTGCTTATTATTGCGACATGATATATCTGGCACAATAATGTTGAACAGTATATGAGCCGTGGATCCACTGTATATAAGGCGCTCAGGAACCTGTACATTCGAATTATCATAGAAATAGTCTAGCCGAAGTGCCCGGCGAAACGACATGTGCAGCGATTGCGCCACACTACACCGGAGACTAGCATACACCGATACACCCTATTGCGCCACACGGACACCTTGTATATAGCGTAATAACCTAATTCAGCAATAAAGTCAGGTTTTAGATAAGAACTTCGAAATATTGCCGAATCCATTTATTATTGTCTATAGAAAACAAAAGTGAATGGGACCTTACGACGGCCTTGTGGAATAAGATCAAGCCCTGCGACTGGTACATCAGTGAAACGAAGAGAAACCTCATGTATGCGGCACTTTAGGGAATGCTCATAGATAGTTAAAGGCCCTGCGGGGATGTACACATCAGAGAACCCGCCAAACAGTAGAATCCAGGGAACAAGCGAAATCACACAGCGTAACTACTACCCATTTCGTTAAATTGACTGCCAACTAGAGTCTACAAGATACATGAGCAGAACTTAAGGTATCTAGTGACGACGGGGAGAGGCAGGCCTGCGGCCCTGACTTCCCTTCCTCTGCTCGTTTCCGCTGATTTCGCCAAGAGGCTGTCGGCAAGAGCACTCAGTCTCGCAGTGTGAGTTCAAGGTTGCATGCGCCCCAGGAATTCGGGTTGGCCTGCCAGACGCAGACAGGCATTGGTGGGTCGTCGGGCAGATCACTTGGTTATTGTGCGACCCGCACTGAAGAGGCACATTGCGGCGAGTCAACGAAGTGTCCACGCTACACCGTTCAATCAATTAAAATTAAAATTATGTGATGCGCGGTAAACACGTACTCTTCAATATCGCGACGGTGGCGGCGGGGGGAAGGGCTACGGCTGGGAGCGCGCTGCGATCCTTTCTTCTGCACGTTTCCGCTGATCTCACCCAATGGCTGTCGGCAAGAGCATTCCGTCTCGCAATGCGAATTCAATGTCGCATGCGCTCCAGGAATTCGGGTTGGTCTGGCCGATGCAGAGAGGCATTGATGTGTTGTGGAGCATATAACTTGGTTATTGTGCGACCCGCACTGAAGGGGTACAGTGCGACGAGTCAACGAAGTGTCCATGCTACATAATTTGAAGAATCTAATGAGCCAAGACATCCCAAAACTGATCTGGCGTAGATACTTACTCCTCAACCTCACGACGGTGGCGGCGAGGCGAGGGACTCCGGCTGGGAGCGCGCTGCGATCCTTTCTTCTGTACATTTCCGCTTATCTCGCCCAGCGGCTGTCGGCAAGAGCACTCGGTCTCGCAATGCGAATTCAGCGTAGCATGCGCTCCAGGAATTCGGGTTGGTCTGGCGGATGCCGAGAGGCATTGATGCGTGGTGGAGCATATAACTTGATTATTGTGCGACCCACATTGCAGAGGAACTGTGCGACGAGTGAGAGACGTGTACTCGGTGCTAATGGGTTGAATATATTAGATTGAACAAGGTTGAGGGTACAGAAGAGACTTACTTCTCGTAGCGGCGGTAGAACTCGGGATCCCTGATGGATGCCGCGAGGCCAGATGTAGCAGCGATGACAGCGCTGAAGATGATGGTGGAAGTGAAACGCATGTTATATGATATGTTTTTTGAAAAGGGTTCTGGAAGGAATCATCAGTACGACGGCTCAGTGGCTTTGGCACCTTCTGAGACAACTCACAAGTGACCAGCACTGAAGTTGTAGTTGATTGAGGAAGCTCAGCTTGAAGAAATTCTAACGATTCTGAGAGTCTTTTATACATCTTCAAGGTGTCGTGATCCGTGAGCAAATCCTGAAAATCAGGAGTTCGCTAGTGCATCTGGGGCTATTGTGAGTATTTTCTCCTGGTCGGTTTGACAATGGGGATCTTCAGTTGTCTGTTTGATTCATTTGCCTTACTCTCCATATCCCTGAGGAGATGTGGAGCCGTATATCTCATGGCACTGTCCCCGAGTGCTACGGGCTTGGTTTCCATCTCGGCCCTGGATATTTGAGGGCTGATAAGCAGGATATATTTTGGTTTCGCATTCAGTTAGCCTTGACGGTCAAAAAGACCGACGGTACTCTGATCCTCCATAGTCTGTGAACGAATAATTTTCTAGGAGAGAAAAGGACATCTAACTGTGACATGAACCCCCGGCTTCGACAAGTTCTTAATACCTTATTGTTCACATGTAGTTAACTTACTTACTTTGGATGTTTATGCGGACTCCACAATGACAGTGATTAGAATGGATTAGACGGATGACTATCACGTTCTGTCAAATGCAGTTCTTTTTGCCGGTTATACTATTTTCATTATGAAACTCCATCATCCATCCGCAGTATATAGACTGCTTGGTTCCTACTTACTGAACATTATTCATGCTTCTCCTGTTCATGATTTCCGGTTATATCATCGGGTAAGGATACCTTTAACACGTTGTATCAGTGAGCTCTGGCCCGTCTGGGCCGAGCTGCCTAAGCATGAATTTGATTAGATATTGTGGATCATCAGCGGCTGTGTACGGTTTGTGTGCTAGCGCGCTTTCGTAGTAAGGATAAACAGCATACTTTGCCCGCAACGCTATACTGCGTGGCTGGTCGACGATCATTCCGAGCCTCTCCAGACACAAACTGCTAGGGTAGGCTAGATAGGCCTACTCCAACATGCCCGTCTTTTTTCTTCGGTCAGGAAACCCAAGGTGTAGAATTAGGTCGGAATTCGTTCGTACTCGTCTTTCGATGAAACATGCTCCTCTTTGCGTTGCAGAAATTTCCTATTGAATCAACATTTTAAGAGGCCTGAAACATCTACATACTTACCAAAAGAACCACAGAATATCATACGATCGCCCACTCGCTGCGATGTTGATGCTCTAAAACTTTTGTGTCAGCAAATCCGGGCACCGGAGTCTATTTAGCTTCATATTCCATCTAGTATACAATGCATTCTACTAGTAAAATTCCAGCGCTTGCTTGATATAAAGGTGCTCAAGACTCGGCTTCACATTTTTCCAAATGAATGGGGGAGCAATGCGATCAGTCGACTCATGAAACGGAGACCCGCATCTTTCTCATACACAACCATATGATAGCTGGGCTACCACCGTGTGTCGAAGGCGTGCTCTAAATACATCGTTCACAGCCACAGGCCTCCTCCTCTCCATCTTTTCCGTTCCCTTTGAATCTCGAACACTATCGCTCCCCGTCGATGAGACCAACTGCTCTTTCCTTTACCGTCATCTTGACTTTCAAATTCCCAAACATATCCTTTAGTAAATCCAGCCCCCTTGTCCATCACTAGATGAAATTCTTGTATATCTCATTTCCGCTGATGATGAAGCTCCTGCTCATACTTCGTTCCGTTCCAGCAAGATACATACGCATACATTCATCTCAATTTTCCGCAGCGATGCAGAATAGTTATGACATTAATTCTGCAGTTCGGATAGGCTGATAGCATAGGGAACAACGGACGAAAAAGAATGGCGCCAGCGACTGCTTGAATGGTGTACCTTGGGACAGGGATGCTGTATTATTGAGGAATTAGATAAAGTTTTATGAGGGACCTGGATGTGATTCAAGTACTGGAATTCGTCGTTCTGTTTCCACAGCTTGACGGATATATGGAACGCAAGCAGGAATCCTGTTCCTGTGCACGCAGATCAAAATTCGAGTTGAATACAGTCGGAGCAACTAACTACCAGAGTGCATTTGCAGCGTCATTTTGGTGTAGCGGTCATTGCTTGTGGTGTTGGCATGACTAGCTTATAACTAGCGACAGGGAGGACAAACAGTTGTCATTAATAAAAATCGGCTGAACTCGTCGGATAACGGTGGGACCAACAGTCGGGACGAATTCACAAGCAGCGGTAGCAGGCAGTGCGTTGAAGACAAAGGAAAGAGCTACTGCCTTGAAGAAGTGGTACACCCCTAGAATCACCGAGCAGCGTGATGACGATATTGTTCACCTCCACGAGCAGGAAGGGGGGGATCGATATGCACGATAATGTTCTCCTTACTGTATGTTTCGAGTGTGTTGGAAACCTTAAGGTTCCTCCACCCCTCCCTGAGGGCATGAACGTTAAAATTGAGTCTTATTGGTCGATGATTCCTACCAGCGACACGGAAAGTAATTGGCTTCATACCTTCTTGAATATTCGTAGGACTTCTGAAAATACTCAGGGCATATCGTACCAGATCTTTGCCAAATAGTAGCCTTGGACATAGCCCCGTCCGAGTTATCACGACGGTCTGACTAGAGAGCGATGATGCATATCAGCCCCGGAGTCCCGGGATCAGGATATGTCAGCTATTATCCTGAAGTCAGACCACCGACGGAGGACTCGATTACCGTGACACCAGCATTCACTACTGGTAGGTTGATATATTCAAATTTCAGCTACAAGTGTACTTATATCCGACGGGAACATTATCTTTAGACGACTGGCGGAAGCTGGCCAGTGTACAACTTCCATAGTCCGCAGAGTTTAGACTCTCTGATTATTTAAAACACACTTTTCAAAGTCTGGGAACGATATCAAAAGCTAATAGTACATACAACACCATTCATCGGGTTGGTGTATTATCAATTGTGTGAGATCGATGAAGCAGCGAAAGCAAAGGAAGATATAGTGACGGCCGATGTAGCTCCACATTCTGTGTATCGGGACCTTCTCCCCCCTTAAATCTCGTGCTATATCCGGCGCTGTATGGGACAATGTAACGTTGAGAAACGACATATTGTAATCAAGTGGCCACGATGTATAAGGGTTGGAATTAAAACGTCTAGCTCAGGGAAGATCCATTTCTCTTTATTTTTGTCATTATCTTCATCTTCTTTATCCGAAATATGCGTTGAAATTATGATAAAGCCGAGTTGAACTCTTGTGTCCAGATGATCGAAAGAGAAGACAGTAGAGCATAAATCGGATATAGAACATGGTAGTTGAGATTGTACACCGAGAGATGAGTGGTGGCGAGGCATGGGTTCGGTGAATCTTCAGATATGAAATTTGGACTTCATTCTGAGAAAGGTATGCCCAAATTCATGAACTTGCAGTGGTTAATGGTAAGAATATGGAACATATATTGTGCAATAAACCATTTTCGCATGTTAGTCCGTTTTTAGCCCATTTTCCCGTATGTCAGTCTGTTTATAGCCTTGTTTCTACATTTCAAGCGGGTACCAACTTTTTTTACACAAGTTCATGTACGTTTGCATATGTTAAATAAGAGTATCAGAATACCTCATGCAAGTGTAATTTGCCAGTGTAACTAATTCAGGTACTGCCGTATAAGTGGACACAAAGAGTATGTAAGTGGATATTTAAAGAATACAAGCTTCCGTGTGATACAAGGGGATATGCCAGTGGAGGTGTGTATGTAAGTGTAGGCGGCAGCAATATAAGTGTAAGAGAGGTCAGAGGTATGCCTGAGGGCCAAGCAGAGCTCAAAAAAGCTGAGTGCCTACATATTTCCATTTATCATGTTATTCTTTTTTTACTGAGCAGTAGAGATAATGGATATCATTTAGTAGGTGTCCATTGTACAGATATTGATATTATAGTATGGCGTCTACTCAAAGGACACTACATTGCTCCGAGGAATGTCGGAACTACATTGACCGACTGCGTACCTATGACCTGTGAGACAACTTGCAAAAAAACTGCAAGGAAACAGACCTGCAACTTACACAGATAAACCATGATCTTATACCTTCCACTTACATAGAACAACATGAAACCTACAGAAGAATACCTGCATGTGTAAAGAGTGAGGTAACATGTGTGGATATCAATCGCAAAACTTGTGTAAAATAAAGGTTTACTTGTGTGTTGAATCCAGTACATGCAAAGTTGTGTTCTACTTCTGCTAACAAAGCTAACCTTTTTGCACAATATATGTGCCTTATAAGAACGTACCACTGACGCCTTGAAATATCGTCATCCAAGTGGTTTACGACGGAGATTAACTTTGGGCATCCTTCGTGAGCTTGTGATTATCCTCGTCGTAATCTAAGCTGCTATAGTTGCATATGTACACGGTCACTTGCTCGTTGCTCTTTTGCACCTTGTGGGAGTGAAAGCTCCACGAACGATTGATATAGCATCTGGCTCGTTAATTCAATCCCATCAGTTATGAAGTCAGAAGCTTAAGCAATCGTGATATTCGTAGACAGCCGTTTAAAGGTTCTCAAGTGTCTAGAACATAGAAGCATGTTGACCAGAAGTCTACCGTCTGTCTCGAAGGAGTTAAAATCCAAATGATGTTCCGTTAAAAACTAGCAAAAGATTTAAACAACGGTGTGCTTGAGCAAAAAAGAGCAAAAAGAGAAACAAAAAAGGTTCAATATTCATCAGAAAACAAAAAAAGAAGAAAAGAACGAAGAAAATAAATACGAAATTCCAAGTGAACGGCCTAGTGGGTGTATAAGGCCAATATTCAGAAAGAAAAAAAAAGTCGAAATTTGAGTTTCTTCTTCAAGCCAATCCATTCATCCCTTCCGTTCCACCTGATCACTCTTCATCCCCTTCCTCGTCGCTATCATACGTATTGAATCCCAAGTCCCTCACCCCAGACACCGCAACGAGCAGCGGATGGTTCGGGTCAAAGCACATCAACATCTTGCCCATATCCTCCAACGCGAAATCCTCGATCTCCTCCACGAGCGCCATCTCGTCGCGGTCGTAATCGCCCATCCCGCCGGCGCCACTACCGGCGCCCCCGCCGACGACAGACGCCCGAGCAGCGCGCGCCTTGCGTCGGTCGGCCATCGCATGCAGCTGCCGCTTGGTCGCCTCCATCACGCCGTCGTGGAACTGCTGCGACAGCGCGTCGGGCCCGCCGATCACACGCAGCGACTCGGCGAAGAACTTGTAGAGCGATGCGAGGAAGGTCGCGTCGTGCTCTGTGCTGATGCACGTGATCAGCTGGTGGAAGATGGTAGCCACCATCTGGTTCGTGAGGGTTCCGCTCTGTTTGCCGCACGCAAGCAGCATGGGCACAAGCCTGCAAGAGTGCAATGCGTTTGATTTTTTTTGCGGAAATGAGACGGTGATCTGGAGCTTACATTACGCATGCCTCTCGGACACCTTCGTGGAAGTAGAACCGCAGACACGGTAAGGTGACCTCCAGTGTAGGCCCAAGGTACGGCGCGAACCGCGGCCCGAGCGTCGAGCAGTAGATGACGAGCGTCTCGAACGCCTGACATTTCTCGTCCATCGCAGACGTACGCACGCCATACGTCTGGCCATCCATAACAATGGTCTCCCATCCTTCTCGCTCATCGTTATATTCGTCGTCTTCGTCTACATGATATCGTCGCACAGTCAGCTCACCAAATAAGATTTTATGCGGGGGGATATATCGACTCACTATAGACTGATAAATCCGCTTTCGCACCTGCCGTAGCGAGCAGCGAAGGCATCACAACCGGAAGGTACGGCTCAAACTCAGGACCCAGCGCCTGGCACACCTTTGCCCACGTCGCAATTAGATAGTGTCCGACTTGAGTGTCATTGGGGTCATGTGGGCTCTCTAAAATAGATGATTCGCGTGAATAAAATAGTCCAGACGCCGACGCCAATACAATGGACGGACTTACGCTGAATATGCATAAGCAGCTCGATCAGCGTCTTCGAGTCGGGCCTGAACACATCCGGACCAACGGCGATAGCTGTTAAAAACCGTCATGTCCATAGTCAGCTTCGAATGCCAATAACAGCGGATCAAAGAAAAAAAGAAATGAGGGAAGTATGACGTACCGATCAGCCCCGCACACTCCATAGCCTTTACCCTCAACTTTCTATAATCTGGGCCCTCCGCATTTCTCAGCACGTTCAGCAGCAGCGGCATGATAGTCGGATAATGCTATACAAACAAAAACAAAAACAACGAAATGAATAAATGCTCTAGAAATAAATGAATCAAGCTTAACACACCTTTGCAAACGTGACCTCGCTCGCATCAGCGACCATCGCCAGCGTGGTGATAGCCTGCTCCTGGACATATCTGCGCACCTGCGTCTGGTCGCCACCCGGATTGAGCAGCTTCAACAGACGCTCGACGATAGGGTCCAGGTACGGGAGGAGCGTGTCGCGCTCGACGCCCTCGCAGAAGTTGATGAGTGCGGATGCCGCATGCGCATGTACCCTGTTGTAAAGCGAGTACGAGCGAGCGTGCGATGGGAGGGGGGTCGTTAGCGGTCATGCGAGGTAAGGAAGGAAGGAATTCGAGTGTACGAACGAACCTTGGCTCTGGATCTTCCAGGGCGGGTATGAGCACCGCGAACAGATTCTGATGAAATCTCTGCTGGATAATCTCCTACAAAGTGGAAGCGAAAGTAAACAAAATTCGTCAAAGACTTCATCCACGAAGAGCGACAAAAATTACCTCAAGATCCGTACACAGCTGACCTCTAACACCACCACCATCATCAACGACAAGCACCGAAAGGGAGAAACAAACAAATCAGCACAAAACATCCCAGTGAATAAAAAAACTAGTCGAAAAACAAAAACTTACATACACTGACACGCAGCATACCGGACCCGGGGATGCGAATCGCCGAACATGGGCGTAACCAGTCTACATCACCATCACACAACACGATATCGATATCAGCACAAACCCACGCAGAAAAAACGAAGGCAGAAAACGAAGAAAGAGGGGATGGACACGCACTCCACGATCTTCTCCAGTTCTTTCTGCATGACCTATATATATATCTTTTGCTTCAGCACGAATTCAATTTTCGATACACAATTGAGCACGACGAACCTTGCCCGTGCCCTCGCCAATAGCAGCGATCGCCATCAGCCCCGCGTGGCGCACTCTCCAATCATAGCTCGCCATCATCGAAGGGATGTACTACAAAATAAATATACAATTTTTAAAGACAAAGGCAGAATGTAGAGCAAGCCGCACGCGTACCTGGAACGCCGGTGGCAGAATCGAGCGCCCGCCCATCGCGCACGCGAGCCGGTCGAGGCTCTGCTCGTACAGCGCGGGCGGCGCGTCGGTCTCTGCTGAGCTTGAGCTCATTGAGGGCTGCATTTCGGGTTCGGGTTCGAGTTCGAGTTTGGTCGGAATTTCGGTTTCGGTTGTGAGAGCAGCAAGATGGGAATAGGAAAAAAGGGGAAGAAAATAGGTTGGTTAGTACGCAGTGCCATAGGAAGGTCAAAAAAAGAAATGAGGAAAGAAGAGGTGGAGGTGGGGCGAAATGAAAACATGGCAAGTAATCGCGATTGCTGTGGTGGGAAAAGACAAAGAAAATGAAAACGAAGAGGTAGAGTAGGAGTAATCCAACGCTGGACCCCCAAAGACGCAAAGCACAACAACTCCAAAATCCCAAAACACGAAAATCCAAAAATCCAAAAATCCAAAACACCCCTAAAAACACAAAAACAAAAAAAAAACTCACATCCTCCCGAACCCACTCCCCGAGCCCCTCCCCGCCCTCGCCCTCGTCCAGCTCAAGCTCGCCCATGCCCTCCAGGCACGCGCGCACGATCACCTCCGTCCACCCGGCGACCTTGCGCACCATGTTCGGGCGCGCCTCCGAGAGGCTGATCATGAACTCCAATGCACTAAGCCGCAAAGTCGAGCGCTCGTCCGAGAACGAGTCCGCGTCGTCGTGGTCGTCGTGGTCGTGGTCGTGGTCGTCTTCATGATCGCCATTATGCGAGGGGTGGTGGTCGTCTTCGTCAGCCTCGCTATAGCCGTCCATCATCCCAGCCCCAGCCCCCGCCCCCGACCCAGAAGCCGAAAGCGGCGGGAACACAAACGCGCCTCCTCCCCCCCTCCCGCCACCGCCTCCCCTACCCCCACTACTCCCACCCCCCGAAACAGGAAACGGCCGCCCCACCGTCGGCGTCGGCCCGCAGTCGACCGGGGGCAGGATGAGGCCCGGCAGGAACGCGAGCAGCGTCTGCAGGTGCGGCGCGAAGAGGATCGGGTGCGTGCTCGCGAGCGGCGTGAGCGTCGAGAGGAAGGTGGAGAGGTAGTGGTAGTTGGATGTCTTGGGCGTGTTGTGTTGCGTTGGCGTGGGATTTGAGGAGGTGGAGGAGGTGGGGGATGTGGATGAAGAGGAGGAGGAGGAGGAGGCGTGGAGGGGAGGTTGCGAGAGGGCGTTGGCGAGCGCCGGGAGGGTGTCGAGCATCGGCGAGAGGAGGGAGATGGACTGTGCGAGCTGCGTCGCATCTGCGGAGGAGAGGAACGCCACGGAGGCCAGCAGCGCTGCATGTCGTACCTGTGCCATCCCAACCACATCAGTCAGCATACACACGTCCGTCCCATCCAGAGCCAACGAGAGAAAAAAAAAAACATAAAAAAGACGAAAAAGCTCACCTCAATATCCTCCGGATCCTGCAGCCCCCTCTGGAACACACCGAGGACGGCATCGATCTGGAGGTCCATGACGAGGTTCGGACAGCCCGCGAAGATCCTGTACGCGCTCTCCCTTAGCATCACCCCGCTGACCCCCGCGCCCCCATTCTCAGCCCCACCCATCCCGCCCCCTGCCCCCCTCTCGCCCGCCATCCCCTGGGCGTGCGTCATGCTGAACGCCTGCGCCTGCAGCGCATGCCACGGGCGCCCCCGGGCCATCCCCTGGTTCGCGACGTCGCACACCGTGTCCACCGTCTTCCTCCTAACACCCGGCGCGCCCTCGTGCGCCAGGGAGAAGAGCAGGAGCCGCTCGAGCGTGGAGAGCGTCTGGTGCGAGAGGTGGTCGTACAGCGACGAGCGGCCGTGGGCGATGCTCTGCTGCTGCTGCTGCTGTTGGAGATGGTGATGTTGTTGTTGCTGGTGGAGGATATCGGACTGCGGGTGGTTGGGAGCGGCGAGGGTGTTGCCGTTGGCGGTGTTGATGGGTGCGGGGCGGAAGAGCAGGCGGCGGAGGAGGACGAGCGAGAACGAGCGCATCACCTCTGTGTCCGCCGTGATCGCGAACTGGGCGAGTGCCAACAGATAGAGCTCCGGCGTGTGCGTGAGTCGCTCGTTGACGGCCTTCTCCGCACTGCGATTGGGGACAGGTCAGTAAGGTAATCGTAATCACCATCGGAGTCGATTCAACATAAAGCAAAAAGTCCCTCAACCGAAAGCAATAGAAAGAAGACAAAAGAGGAAAAGAGACGACAACGCACCTCGCACGAATCTCATTATCGCCTAGGACAAGATTCGACAGGATCTGGGTGAGCTCGGTCGTGATTTGCGGCGGTACGACAGATTCCATTCTGCCGTCGTGTTTTGCTATAGCGAGTGTAGTAGTAATTTTTTTTTTCCCAAACGGTTGTATCGCAGGTGGTATGGACTATGACACCGACAGTGCGCAGATGTGCTCGTGCGTTGCTTATCCACCACACACTCCGATTGCTGTTCGTGTTCTAGCCCGAGCCTTCGATTCGATATCGGTGGTGGTCGGTGGTCGGTGGCTGGGTGGGGGTATCGCAATGTGATTCCAACGATCCACGTTCCCAACTGTATGCAGTAACAACAACAGCAAAGAGTCGATTTGCGATCAATCTAAAGAGACAAAAGCTTCACAATAACCCCAACGCATAAGTACACCGCACGCAAAAGACCCACAACATAGAACCACACACACCCTTTGCCCACTGGAACTAGAACCGCTATCACAGCACAGAAGAAATTCACAGAAATTCACAGAAAGAAAGTGTCGATAAAACAAAAAAGAAGCAAAGGGGGCAGCAGCATGTCACAGGGTTTCTGCAACGTAAATCCATGCGGGATGATCGGCATGGTTATCCACTTCGGCTTCGGCTATCCCCGCATTCAGTCGTCGCTCCAGCCTCGCTGCCTGAGCTCAATAAGTATGTACGAGTCTTCGAACGTTTCTGCAGCCAAGTACGAAATGGGTATCCCGCATGGCTGCATGCGCATTTTTAGGACGACCCGCAACTCAGTCCGACAGGACAACACGAGAGACGTCCGTCGCACGCACGCACTTATCTCCGTTGGAATCGCACCCGAACAGAAAGCCTCTCGCTACCGACAAGTCAACAACAAGCCCCAGAAGGTGGACAAGAACCCACCCAGTCGTTGTTGTCGTCATCGGCGGCAGAACGTCCATGGTCCAGTGTCATTATTATACACATATGCACATGATCCCTCGCTTCACGCACACTCACACACAGCATTCAAAAAAAAATATGATTTATGTATACGTATCAGAAACCACACAGAAATCGAGTAAAAGAGAATGAAATGAATAATAGTACAATTCGTAGATGTTAAAACATGAACAGAAACAGAAACAGAACAAAAAAACCAGACACGATGGAAACAGAATAGAGAAATGTGAATTGAGATTGAGATAATAGTAGAGACGATTCACGATCACGAGAGAGAGAACAAATGAAAAGGAAGCCGAGAAGTGGAGACAAGAGACAAAAGAAAAGGAAAGAGCGGGAGGGAATTACTGATGTATGCGAAGAAGGACAATCGATAGACGGATGGCTTTCGGCTTTTGTTCGTAGAAAGACCATACCAGGGATAATAACCAAAAAGTTGGAGAACAGGAAAATATCGTGTGTGTGAGAGAACGTGTGGCGATGTGAATCGCAGTAGGGAAGACATTATGGGTGATGTGGGGCGATGGGGTGACAGGAACCAATGAAAAGAAAGTACATCACAAGAGGAGAAGAAAGAAAGAAAGAAAGAGATAGAGTATATATATACAGAAGCAAAAAAAAGGACCAAACATCGAAAGAGATCAAGGCGGGACGTCGAGGGTTGAGGTAAGCGGATAGAGGTCGAATAGAGGTCGAATAGAGGTTCGAGGCAGGTCGGGTCGCTTCGAGAGGCGGCAACGGCGCGGGCAGCTGGAACTAGAAGGGCGGGTGGATAATGGGATCCCGATCACGGCTTCCCCCGCATCCATCCCTTCATCTACCATCCGTCCACCAACCCATCCAAAGTCAGGTAGACGCCCAACGCCCACTGTACCCTCCAAGCCAGACGTCAGAAACGAGCACCGAAATCAAAGGCAAGCGGTGTCCCCCCGCAACGTTCCCGTCCCCTCGCGCAAAAAAGTGTTGGTGTTGGTGTTGGTGTCGGTGTCGGTGTCGGTGTCGTCGAAGCGCATTCCCCCCTCCTCCCTCCCTTCCGTTCTCCTTCCTTCCGTCCTTCACCAAACAACTTCTTAGCCGCCGATCACGAACGCACGAACGCATGTCCGTTTGAGCGTCTAGAAGGATTCATCAAGACGCGAGCTGCATGCGTCATCATCATCGTGCGAACGTCATCTCATCACGCAGAAGTTATCGATCGACTCCAATTCCAAGTTCGGGCGTCCCGTCCGCGCAGAAAGAACAAGGCAGAACAAGGCCAAGGCCTCCATCGAGCGTCGAGCGAGAGTGGTACTGGTACACCCGAGTCCAAAGCCCAAAGCCCAAAGATCCTACCTAAAAAGCACAAAACAATCACATCAGTTATCAGTCAATCAAATCAGATCCTCGGAGGATCACAAAATACCAAGTGCCCAATCAAAAAAAAAAAAAGAAATCAAAAAAAAAATTAAATTAAAAGGAGGTAAAAGGGGGTAAAAGGGGGCCGGCGGCCTAGACCCTCTCTCGCCCCTGCGCCCTGTCCCTATCAAAGGGCCCAAAACACGCAAGAAACCCACAAAAAGCAAAGGGGGGAGAACCCAAAATAAACAAAATAAACAGCGAAGCAAAGCAACGCGACTGGCGACGTCAGAGCCCAACGTAAGAGCCCAACGCCAACGCCTAACGTCACATCGAAACCGAAACACCCCAAAGTCCGAGAGCACCGAAAGAATCGAACTTCTGACGACTGGGAAAAACGTCAAAAAACCAAAACCGAAAAAACACACACACGAACGTTGACAGCCCAGCGCGCACGCTTGCACGCCAGGGGTTCCACGCCAGGGTGCTAGGGTTTCCACGTTGCCCGTTGCCAACGGAATCCATGCATTTAACACAAGAAATAGAACGAGAATGGGAAAAGGTACAACGTCGTTTCAATTCAAAAGCGAAAAGCTTAACGAAATCAAAGAAAGATAAAGTACAATACAATAACACAACATAACATAAAATGTAATAAAGAAGACAGAACTCACCAACAAGCCCCATCCCATCAACACCGCCCTCCTCCAAGAAAGAAAACGGAAAGGACAAAGAGCAAAGAGAGGAAAGAGAGGACCAACAACGAGGAAAAAGAACAAAGGACACAAAAGGAAATAAAGTCTACAGCGAACAGAAGAAAGATAAAAGGAAGGGACCCAGATCCGATCCGCGCCGAGCCCGGGTCTGCGGCTTTGCGCCTCGCGTTTCGCGTTTTGTGGGGGTGGGCGGTGACATGCATAGAGTAGGGTAGGAGTAGGGATGGAGATAGCGTAGCGCAGCGCAAATAGAAGAAAAGCGTCCATATGAAGGCGAGCGGTAGATGTGGATATGATGTGATGAGATTTGATATGATGTGTGGCGAATGCGAATGAGAGTGCGAAATGCGAGTGCAAGTGAGAGAAACGGAATGGAATGAAATGAAAACCATATACAATGTGAATAACGTATAATTGAATGGATCATCGAGTGTCGGGTGTCGGGGTGTCGGTGCATAAATGTAGATGCCGATCATGCTGCATGCTGATCCTGAAGAGAAGCGAGAACGATAGAGCAGAGGCAGAGGAGAAGAACAAAATAAAGGAGACGAGACGAAAGATCCAAATAGAAAGTACAAAGCCAATCGTCACAGGATCCCCGAATCCTTGAGCGCATTCTGCAATATCGTCTCTTTCACAGCCGCGAACACCAGCCGGATATTCGTCGTATCCGTCGCTTGTGTCAAACTAGAAAAACAAAAAGAAAAGAAAAATCATCATCAGCTCTCGTCCTCATCGTGAAAGTGAAATACAGAGAAAAGAGAAAACACTCACTGAGGATACACACTCAACCGCGCCCTATTCGCCTGCATAAACTTCCACAAAATATACTTGGCCGCCTTGTTGATATCCGGGCCGCCTGCGTACTCTGAGAAATAGCGCTCTAGTGGGACCTGCCAGCGGCATTAGCTTCTGAACGCGCTCGGAAAAAAAGGAAAGGAAAAGAAACACACCTTGGGCAGCTTATTCTTAAACACATCGATCTTATTCAAAAACAAAATGATCGACGTGCGGAGGAACCACCGCGAGTTGATCACCGACTCAAAGAGCACAAGCGATTCCTGCATCCGGTTCTATTTCATCCGCAATGTCAGAAACGAACGATTTTTATAATGACGAAGGGAGGGCGGGAAAGAGGAGAAACAAAAAAAACAGACAACACACCTGCGACTTCTCCTCCAACAGCACCTGATCATACTCGCTCAGCGCCGTGCAAAATATAATGCTCGTCACGCTCTCAAAACAATGGATCCACTTCTTCCGCTCCGAGCGTTGCCCGCCGACGTCAAACATGTGTATTCTGTGGGAGATTCAGTGTCAGGGTGTGTACATTTTGTTTTCGGGAGGTGTAGATGCAGATGCAGATGCAACAGACAGGAGAGAGAATTGAAGTGAATGAATGAATGAATAAAGAATGACGCAACAAATCCAACCCCGCGGGACACCAAAAAAAATCAAGAACCCAAAAAAAGAAGCACAGAACCCACCCCACCCCACGGCAACCACGGGACAGGCGGCACAGAACCCAGAGTTCAGCGTTCCCGTGGTACGTCAACAACCCGCCTGCCTGCTAGCTCCGCCCGCAGGCCGCATCGCTGTCCACCGACAGTCCTCTCGCATAAAATACACAAAAAAATGAAATAAAAATTTAAAGACGAAAAAAAAATGGAAAAGATCGGAAGCCAGAAAGAAAATCAGAACACAAGAAAAGAAGAATAACTCACGACAACTGCCCCATGGTGAACCTCGTCTCCGTGATACCCACGCTCTTCTGTCGGGCTCTGAGCACGTCCGTCTCGTTGGGGAGGTACTCGGGGGAGCCGATGCGCAGGACTTCGCTGAAGAAGCTGTGTAGCGAAATTAAATAAGATGTATGAGCAACCATATCAGCACCAAAGCCTCGACAAGGAAAGGGTAGGGTAGTGGGAAACAAGAATGACGAGAATGACGAGAAATAAAGTAAAGGAGAAACAACACCCACTAAGCCGCACTGTCCATCAGATAAAAATCGCTCGAATGCTCGTCCATCACTTTGGGGATTATGGGGTCCTTCCATAGCTGCGAGATGGCCTCTGCGATCTCGGTTGGGAAATATGGTGTGCCGCCGGTCGTGTCGAGCCGGAAGTCGAGCACTTTCTCTGCGAGGGCCTAAGGAGGGAAGAGGGAGGTGGTCAGCGCATGGAGCGACGAGGGCGAGGGATATTGTAGGGAAAGAAAGGAAAGGAGATAAGAGCGAGCAAAGCAACCCAACTCACCCGATTCGAATACTCAACACACTCCAACCCGATCTTCTTCATGTACACGACGACCTGCTGCGCCGAGTCGATGACGTTCTTGTACACGATGGGCCGGAACTCGGCGAGCTCCTGGTTCGAGAACCCCTCTTGGTGGATGATCTTCATCTGCTTGACGATCGTGCTTTTGCCGGACTCGCCGGAGCCTGCGCGGGACGGTGAGGGTGAGTATCCAATGCCAATTGCATGACGAGCCGGAGAGGGAGGAGAAAGGAGAGGAGAAAGGAGAGGAGAGAGGGGAGGGGTAAGAGAAACGGCACCCACCCAACAAAAGAATCTTGCACTCCCGCTTGAACCGCTTCGAGTCCTCCTCGATCTGGCGGTCGATCTGGTCCGAGTGCTCCTTGCCCGAGTGGTCTGCCGTCGATACGCAGCCGCCCATTGTGTTCTGCTGCCTGCTTTGCTTCCTGCTTTGCTGTTCGCTGTTCGCTGTTCGTTCGTCGTCTACCCTTTCTTCCCCTTTCGTGTCCTTTCGTATCCTATCCTATCGAGTTCGTATGCAATGCAATCCTATCCTATCCTATCGGCTCGTTTATCTCCTGTCGTATCTGATCGCGGTGCCGGTGCGGTGGAGCTTCCTATACGCTGTGCCTGTGCCTATGCCTATAGCCTATGTGATGATGATGATGGCGACGACCGTATGAGAGCTGCGTGCGGGGGGTATGCCTATGCCTGTGGATATAGGGTATCCTCTAGGCCAACGACGAGCGTGAGTGTGTGGGCCGTGGGCCGTGGCGGTATAGTGGTGTGGTGTTCGTACGTACAGTTGTCCCTGAATGGAATCGAATCGTAGTCGGTAGCAGTTGTGCTAGTGCTGGGGATGGAGATGGGACGGGAGGCGTATGACGCTCACCAGAGCCTTGTGTCGGAAAAGCGGAATAGGGAATATGTGTTGGGAATACGTCGTTTAGGGAAGGGAACAGGGACAGGGAGTCGAGATGGCTGATGGGAGGGAATAGGGTATGGATATGGATATGGAGTAGCAGCCAGCCAACGCAATACAGACACAACAATAAACCGCCCAAAAACACAGTAGTATCACACAAAAAAAAAAAAGCAAAGCGTAAGTAGCGGAGAGAGTGGATCGGAAAAAGGAGAAAGCTCGACGCTCGAAGCGAGTAACAGTAACAGCCGTAGCGGAGCGTGTGTGGTTGGTTGATGACTACTATACCCAGACACACACACACACCCGGCCGGATGCGAATTTCCTGTCTGGGCTAAAGCCGCCGCCAAAGCCAGCCAAACAACGGCAACCCGTTCGAATGGGGCCGATGCCTTTGTTCCGATCGCGAATGAGTGTTTCTTTGTGAAGGCTGTCATTATGTTTTTTTTGGGGTTATTAATAACAGTATCGCCAGATCCCGCGCGGCGTCTGCAGTCCTTGGGTTACAGGTAGCTGTGCGAGGACCGCGAGAACTTCGAGTTAAGGTTAGGGATCTGGGTGCAGAAGCAGGAGGCTGACTGAGCTCGCCCCGGGCACGCACCAGCACCCTACCTACGAGCGAGAACCAGAAGTCCAGCCAAGAAGAATCTCAACAAAGCGGGTAACATAACCCTGACCTCTATAAAAGGGTACATGTTCACCCTTGTTCTTCGGCTCGCTTAGATGCATCAATCATATCATATCATATCATATCATGGATCCCGATTCCCGAAATGGCAGCTGCACGACGGTGACCACGATAACAACTGCACACCGCATAGAGCACATTGCACACAGTGTGAATTGACGTTCGATTCCGACGATAGAGGAGGTTTCTGACCACTAATAGCTCGTGGTTAGCGCTCTGACTCGATGCTCGATGCTCGATGCTCTATGATCGCTCAGCCCGAATCCAACCCCGAGGCTTCCTCAGCCTCTTGCTCGAGGCCAATGCCAGTCTATCTACTTGGCGCAGATTATTGACATGCCGGAATCACAGTTAATTTTAATTTAACCGCGTTCTATCTGCATTGCAGTAAGTAAACACCAAGTTGATAACTTGACTCGGACACGCTCCGACTCGAGTCGGGTCTTGCGAACGATGTGCGTCCCTCGGCATCCCACTACACATATGGGAAGAACTCATCCGACATCTAATCCACCCATTATTCATCCGCCCGTTATCCAGCATCAACTAATCAATCAACTATCAGGCGCTCGTTATGATAATCATATGATGACTTCACAATACCAACACTATACAGTACCGAAGAGTACCGACACTTGCCCTGTCCAGACGAAGCAATCGAACTCAGGATCCACTGTATGGTAGGAATCCATCCGAAATCCAATCCACCCATTCCCATTATTCATCCACCCATTATCCAGCATTGATCAATCAACTATCAGACGCTCGTTATGATGATCATAAGATGATTTCACAATATTAACATTATGTACTTGCCTTGTCCAGACGCAGCAATCGAACTCAGGATCCACTGTATGGTATGAACCCTTCCGACATCCAATCCATTCATTCATTATTCATCCACCTATTATCCGGCATCATTCAATCAATTATCAGGCGCTTTATGATAACCATATGACGACTTCACAATATCATTATTATGCAGTGCCAACACTTAGGCTTGCCTCGCACAGACGAAGCAATCGAACCCAAGATCCCGTTACCAAAGCTGAAATACACTAAACCTCGCTCGCGTGTTAAGACCCTCGAGGCTCGAGGCTTGAAGCTCATCTAATGGAGAACAGCTGTCCGACAACAACACAATCAATCAATCAGCACCCACACCCGCACCCACACCCACTCTCCGCAGACCAGACAGTCTGAATCCAGCTCACGTACACGCGTAAGCTCAGCGTAGTAATCACGCAACCCCTCGATCTCACAATTTAATCAATCAACGGCGTTCACCTCGACTCTCGACGGCACACCTTTCTGTGACGATATTAAGACTGTGCATTGTCACTGTCAGATCATCAAAGCATTCCGCAGCTCAAGTCTAAGAGAGTCTAGGTCTAGAGCACACACGATGGATGAATCATGGCGTTCTAGACGCCTGTAATTTGTAACAATGTATGTTTAAGTATATCAAGTCCACAACGCAGCTAGGTAACGCAGCCGCGGGCTCTGGATTCGCACGCGTTTAATTAATTAATCAACTATCCACATCAGCCTACTTGGGCTCGCACACCCAGACGTCCCCATCCCCATGCCCGTGCGCTCCTCTCCTCTCCTCTCGCAGCCGCCACCACCCTGGCTCGCACGGCGCATGTCATTTCCAATTTTCCATTGACAGGACCCGAGGATCGACGCGTTTAATTAAAATTAATCAAGTGCACACACAAATTAAACTTAAACGCAGTACGTTTCTCTTCGCTTCCTTCCTTCCTTCCTCTCAGTAGCCTATCGACAAGTCAGGAGGCAGAACTGCTTCTTTAATTGCTCTGGAGGCCACGTCAATGACGTTTAAGGCACCAGTCACAATGTCCTTTCCTTGGCAACTATTAAACTAACCCATGTGAGTAAGTATTCATTCGCTTATTTCTAGAACACGCATCTCGCTCGCTTGCATGTACATAATTAAAATAATAAACAGAGTATGTGTGTAGGCTGATTCTTATTCGCGTCCTCGACTGCCGTCGGCCTAAAGCTCTTAATTCATTAAATTGATTAGCGAAACGGATCACACCCACCAGCCTCCGCCTCCGACTAGGAGTGGACGATGTGATGCGACCCGTTACTCAATTAAAAATTAAACATTAAGAGCCTATGTGGCACTGGCACTAGGCGTCGTGTCCTTCGCGTCGGCCCCATGTATGCATGCGCGTACATATGTACTTAAACATAAAGTCCCAACTTCTCTGTATATACGTTGTATACTATACAGCTCCTATATATTATGTCCATAGGTATAGCATCAGAATGGATTCTGGAAGCCTGCTCGCACCCTCCGCGATCCTTATCTTATCCTATTAACCAACTCCCAGACTAGATAATTTCAGTATTTTGCTCCGAGTGGGTCTTGGCGGGTCTCTACTATTACTAAGTAGTACCGAGGACAGACTCACGGAAAGAGAAAGATATTGCATCGTGACCGCGGCAGTACTTTCTCTTACAGTGACCTTGTCTTTGGCTACACAACGTTAGAGGCAATCCAATTAAACTCACCCGAGCACCAGAGAGCTTGTCCAAAAAGCGCGGATTGGATTTGAGGGCTCGAAAAACGCGATAAGTATCAAGTTTGCCCCCAAATTTGTAACGAATTCATTCTAAATAGGCAGGACCCTGAGACCACAAACGTGAGGATTTGAGGGGCAAAATATTTGGGAAATCGGCGGACATGGACACCAGCGCCATCGTCTGCGGGCAGCACTCCAAGTCTCCTAAGTAAGCCGTCTGTATCCCAGAATTGGTGTCTACCATGCGTAGGCCTGAACGGTCGGTTCTATGGAATATTCGGTCAATCATTTGAAGCGAAAGCGGGGGAAAAGAAGAAAATGACACAAGCGCGCGGGCATGCCAGTGCAGGCGTTCAAGAAGAGTTAGGTATCTATTTTTAACTTGAAGTGCGATATAACACTGTCACTGTGCGCAGAAATTTCAGCGGTATGCAGGGCTAAGAAAGCCTGTCCATGTATGTACATGTGTTCTACATACCTTATTAATTACGTAGTAAATGTAGATACCATACACTGCCATCACAATTTTCGACTCGCGACTTTCGGGTCCTCCGAGTGCTACGGTGGGGAATGACTCGTTTCTATCAATCCAATAGATAGATGCTGAACAGTTGATAAAAAGCCACCATCACCACAAATGCAAACGCGATTCGAGCGTGCCAGTCGGATTCAAAATAGAAGTCTATACATACTTACTAAGTAACTTAGAACGCATATCACAAAACACGTATCAATACTTATACACAGGAAACGACGCTGTAGCAGCTGTCAACGAGTCGCGACGAATGTGTGTAAACGGATGGCCGCATGTGAAGTAAGTAGGTGTTTAAGAAAGTCTCTTCCGTGAAGATCTATGTCTTTCTGCAACCACGCCGTGCGAGCCAAAATTTCCAACACATCTTCATTGATGCACCCACATCCCTAAATAATCGCGCATTATTCCGAATCCATCGCGTATATATCATCCCGCAATACTGGTGTCATACGCATAAGATTATCAACCGCACTGTTTTTAGATATCCCGTGCTGTCGGGAATTATCATCATCATCATCATTCGATGAACAACACATACGCCATCAAAACATGGATCTGTCATCCCAGTGGCAGTCCGAGGCAGGACGCTAATTTAGACAGAGCGAGCGAGTAACTATGAGCTATGGATGCAGCGGATGGTATGCTACGTGGGAGCAGCTGCCAGCTGTGGATTGGACGGACAGCTCGTGGGTGTGAGAGATTGCGTCCGAGGCCGTTGGCTACGACCTATAATCTAGTAGTGTTAAGAACTTAATCCCACGAAAAGCAACCAGGGATTCCGGCCACTTACAGGTGGGGTATGCGTCCGAAGACGTCACATCCGATTTGCAGAACGTAAGGAGGCACAGGGACGTACGACACATCACCTTTGAGGGTAAAAATATGATATGCATCCCTCATTACCCTGCCATTTATGTACTGCTCCTTCCGCAAAGAAACCTTCCTCAAGTGTGCGCGGTAGCATCTGATCTGCCATTCTAGCTGTGAACAAAGACAACTCTCGTCGCAGGGATTACAAGCCCCATAATAGGTCCTGGTCTCGACTGGTTTTGATACGCAATCATTGCAGTAATAAGAAAGCTCAGTTGACCCTTGTGGGTAAAACATACACTTTTAATATCATTGTCCAATTTACTAGTACATCTTTGGTCGTCGTAGTTGCAAGTTACATTTTCATTTCCATACTATCGTCAAAGAAGTTAGCCATATCACAAGAACAGAGAAGGGTTAAGCGCATTTGAAGATTCCAATTTCATAATTATTCACGCCCATCCATCAGTTGAACTTGAAGTTCCAGTGGTCGCCGCCGACAGAATAGACAGTAGTAGGCCCAATTGACGTCAAATTAGTTAACTTGTCCTCCTTTGCGTAGGGCCATGGGTTCGGTCCAATCTCCTTGAAGCGGTGGCCAAGGTATCCTTTATTCCTCTTCTTTGTGCCTTCGTCCGTGTTTTCAACTCCGGGGTGGTGGATTCCAACGGTGAATGGCCAGTCCACTGCCTGGTCAGGGAGATTTGCAGCAGCTCTAACAACGTTGTTACCAGCTAAGTTCGCTCTAAATAATTTGTTGTTTAGGTACTGCATTTTATATAAATATAGCGCGAGGCATACCCAGCAGGTGGTGTGGTGGTGAACAAAAGGAATGAGAAGTTCATGCCAGCACCGGGAGCTAGGCCTTTGGCGAACCACTGGAGAACAAGTGAGAACGTATAGCCACTGGATGGGAGGCCGGTGAAGTGGCATCCTTGGGTCTAAGGTTACAGCGTTCAGTTGGTGTGCACATTTTTGTGTCGTTTGCGATTAACACTAACCATGTTAGGCGCCGTAATGGTTGTCTGAGCAAATCCGATGTTGACGCCGGGAATGGCCGGACCAGAGCCAGTCAACCTCCCTACAAAGATAGTATTGTTAAGTTATAAAATCTTTGTGATGAAGCAGAGTGGACTGGCAAAAGTACATACATGCAGATCCTACAGGAGCGTTCTCGGCATCCACTTCTAATGTCCACTGGGCAGAGGATGGATAAACGCCGGCAGGAATGTCCACAATGCATGTGCAGATCAGCTGGGCGCCACCGGGCTTGTAGGCTACGTTTCTCCAGCACACGGTGGGAGTACTGGCAAGCCAAACGTCGAGGCCAGCAGCTATACACATCATGATCAATATTCTCAAAAAATGATTAAGCGAAGCTGAGGACTCACCTGAGGCGAATGCCCCTGTATCTTCGTGCGGCCAGTCAGGGTCGGGGTTATCATCAGTAGGACTACGCATCTCAGCTACGAGGCAGTAGTGGTCGCTTCCCGCGGGTGGGGGAACAGGATTCAAGACATCGAAAGGCAAATCCAACACGTCGAAACTATTTGCAGATGTCGATGTCATGTTTCGGAGAGCGACGAACGGATCGCCGTCGTCGTCGAAATCAGTGACCGAGGCCTGCGAATAGAGAGAAGGATAGAGAATAAGGTGATTATACATCAAGAACAACCTCATTTGAATGGGATAATTGTTGCCCAGGGTGCAATTTCCACGGAGGTAGACGTAGTTTGGCGCGCCCTGACTAATTCCCACAGCGTTTCCGTCGCTCCAGTCTGTGTTAGCATTTGCACCACCGAGTATGGTCTCGACATCCGACCTGGGAGCTGTACCGACGGGCTGAATGTCTAAAAAAAAATTCAATTAATTCTGTCTTCACGTGAAAACTTTGTAGACCCATAGATACCTGGTGAATGGTACACAGCCGTAGTACGAGGGAACAAGTTGGTGTTGCCCATCGCATCTCGGAACCACCACCCAGTGGCAGAGCCTGTCACATTAGCAACGGCACCTGTCTCCTCTGTCAGTAAAACAGGGGTTTCCGTCTTCTGCAACTGTGTATACTGCTTGATCTTGTTGGCTGCAGGACTGGCGTGTCTCAAGTTTGTAGTCGCGTCATCGTGGAAGACAATGTTTTGAGCGCCGAGCAAGATGACGTCACTGATAGGGATTCCTCCAGACGGGGATGTCTGAGGTACAACGATACTCGCTTGGAGGGCCACCCAGGCAAAAGTTTCAATAACAGCGTTAGCGTCAGGGAAGATGTTGAGCGTAATTGTATCATCAAAACCAGGTGCCAGGTTTACGTGAACGCCGATGTCATCTGAGAGAGGCGTTTTGGCCAAGTTAATCTGACCACTCGGGGAGGAGAGCGAGACAGCGGTGCCAGCTGGCATGGTTGAGCTCTAAAAAGAGTGGTATTATTAATATTAAGCTTTAGTTAGGAGTAACATATAGAAACCTCAATGGTGATTCTGAAGTTGAGAGGACTTGTACCGTCGTCAACGACGTGAAGACGCGTAGAAACGCTGATAACAGGCGCCTTTGGATCTGCTACCACAACCTAGGGGTAGTCATGAGTTCTAATCTTTGGCATCAATCAAAGCGTACTTACGTTGTAATAGACGGTCGAAGTGTCGTTCTTGAAGAAGTTGACCAAGTCCTGCCAGTTCTTTGCATCGGCAGGGGGTGGAGGCAACGCATCTCGCAAGCGAGTTTTCGCATTGATAATTTCCGGGACTGGAGCTTGCGTAGCAATAAGCGCATGGTTAAAACCACCCAAGTTTGAAGGAGTGAGAGTAAATGGAGTGCCGGACGCGACCACTGGGTGTTAGCTTCGTTAGTATAATATTCCTAGCTCAAAATAAACATTTGGAGAACTTACCTGTGTTGGGAGTTGAAGAATCGATGACTAAGGGACCTGGCCCTTGAGGAGTCGTCTTG
The DNA here is from genome assembly GCA_027604855.1 of Psilocybe subaeruginosa. Classification (NCBI taxonomy): domain Eukaryota; kingdom Fungi; phylum Basidiomycota; class Agaricomycetes; order Agaricales; family Agrocybaceae; genus Psilocybe; species Psilocybe subaeruginosa. The sequence continues at coordinate 17,118 of JANCIO010000236.1, read as the reverse complement.
TTCCAAACTTGAGGCCATAAAATAAGTTCGCTCGGGACCGCACGGAGGACGATTGCGGTTTTGTCTCCTGTTGTGACAGTAGAGGCAGTTTCTCCCCGAATGAAGATATTGTTGATCTCGTTTGATTGAAGGGGAAGACTGATGAATTGGTTGTATTCACTGATCAACAATGCTGGGTCCACTTTGTTGCCGAAGTGAGGAACAATATCCGGGGACTATTACATAGTGAGCGTTAGCGAGAAGTAACAAAGTTGACGGCAATACGTACAAATGCTGTAGCCTTGGTGGACACGATGTCGCTTGCTAAGACTTTTATTGTCATCGTTGGTAACGTTCATTAGGTATAAGTGTTAAAATGGCCTTACAATCTCGAAAGGTGAGGTTATTGGTAGATGCAGACATGTTGAAAGGTTGGTTAGCTTGTAGTTCAAGTAGGAGATCTGGAATTCTTCGAAGTAGAACTGAAGGTTTCCAAGTGAAGACTTGTTCGTTTTTATACTTCAAGGTGTAACGCTGTGTCCGTCTGTATTCTCCTGAGTACTAAAAAAAAGTACAAAAGCATCAACTATTCACACGTATGACTCACTGAATTTTCTGGTTCACTACAGCACCATAAGAACTGCCTCATCTAATTGAGCATTCCTTTGCCAATGAGGCTCTACTATGACAGGACGCCTGCACCTCGTTTGCACCAGCTGATATCTGGCCGAAAAAAGATGGACCCGCCTAGGGGCTCTTTCTGATGCTTCTTTACTAATTTTGGCGCCGTGCGACTATAACCTACCAGCGCCAAATAATTCACATATGACTCCCTGGCTCAACTCATTGGCACAAAAGTAGCATGAAGCATAACTATTAGACCTGTCTCATACCGACATTATACGACAGGATTCTTATTTCGAAAAATTGAAAGCATCACCCCACCGCTACAAATAGCGGCGGCTGGCGTTGAAGACAAGTCCGGCACCATATGCTATGTCACACAGAACACACATGACTCCCTAGCTCAGTGTTCTTTCTTATTTCAAGTATGAAGTGCAATTATCAGAGTTACCTAGTACAATGGTTTCATAATGACTAATTTTTTATTTCGAAAACGTTCAAGCACTAATTGGCGGAGTAGCCTGAGGAGAACTTAAGCTACGCTTTTTCTTTGACAGTCGTCTGGTCGTAGGTCTTGTCTTCTTTAGATACACGATTCCCAGCTTACTATGCGAGTTTTTATTGGCTTTGTAAATTTTCTTCGAAGCCTATCACAAGTATTTCTATCATAATTTATAAGTATTTATTGCAACTAATCTATGCCGTCCTGAGAACGAGTTAATATACTGATACTTGCAATTGAGGCCTGGTATTACCATGGTCCGTTCACTTCTACGGTAAATTTCTTTCCTTCGTTTTTTTTTGCACAACATCACGTTTGAAGGGTATCCATACATCAATATGCATGTATCGAGCTGCTTCCTAATTTACTCTACAGTTCATCAATCCTGTCAGAGACTAAAGTATACTCGTAATTGTACGACCAGAGGTATCTACAACGAGTATCCTGATGATAAGGTAACAGTTAATCAAGAGACCTGCCAGTTTATCGAAATGGGCATTTCGGGCCTGTGGGGGTAATATTAGACAAATGGCACAGAGAAAGAAATGATTATCAGTGACGGGCTGAACATTCCCCATGTCTTGTGCCTGTTAAATATCTATTCCTACCTAGCAGAGACACATCACGAAAGGTTTATCGAGAGAACGAATGTGGGTTATTTGGATGCCCCATCGTCGTACTATGCACCATATCCGTCAATACCAAAACGGATAACCAGACATGATCAATTATGAAAGATGGAAGATCAGGTATTGTAGCAGACCTCCATCATCTGCACGTGGTGTATTTACAAATTATAATCATGTCTACTCGACCTAGTGTAGACTACTCGTAGTGAATTTCAAGGGTTTCATGATTACCTGCAAATTATCTATTCCAAACTCATTATGCCATTTTTCAGTGAATAGTAGCTCTGTCCTCATAAAACGTTAAATGAAAGGACTTAATACTGCTGTAATTCTAGTCAGTAAATATGAACTCAGTCTGACGCAAACTGATAAATTGTAAGATCGATTTCTGAGAGATACATGTGTGAGTGCGCTAACTGCGGGAAATATCATATCTATAACCTCATAATACCTGTTCAGGAAGCCACTGTAGTCGGAAATCCAACTATGTCGTCTAAGCGAATGACTAATCTGACTAAGCCGCCGGGTATGCCAACACTGGTATTAAAAAAACGGACTCCTGATGCCGTGAAGAGCATCGGGCCTCAACGCAAGTTGTCTACGCAAGGCGTCGGTTGAAGAGATTTGTCGTTTGTGATAACGTGACTTTACCTGAACAGGTTGAGGCGGAGTTTAAAGTACGTACAGCATTGGATTGGGCGCTTGATGATAAGAGAGTGCCGCTCCTTAACATCGATACACACTCAGAATCATGGACTCCAATGACATTCCTAACGACATCTGGATCAATGTAGTTGAGCTTATCGACGGCTCAGCACCTATCGCTGCCCTGGTGGCCACCAGCCATCGCTTCCAGGAACTAGGCATGAAATACCTCTTGCGGGACCTACGTTGGGTTGAAGTGGACTCGACATCCTCCAGCATTGAAGCATGGAAGGATTATAAAGCGAAGATGGTTTATTTTCCACGAAAATTGACTCTAGGCATTGCTTTCGAATTCGGAAAGCCGGAGACCTCTGTCTCGGTCAGTTACACCACTCTACTGAGCTTGCTCGATCGTTGATAACGTATATAGCCGACAGCAAGTAAGCTATTGCACAATGCAGTGTATTCCCAGATCTCGGCCTTTCGATGCTTGCACGAAATTGTGCTCGTAAAGACCGTCGTTTCTTGTTATACGCACAAGGCCCTAAGTTCAATCCCGACTCTTCGACTTCTCACCATTAACGACTGCCTGTTCACGAACTTCGGGAAACCTTTCTCGGTATATAGCGTAAGCTCTGTATTAGAGGACTTAGGGACCCCATTACCATGCCTTTCCATCACGCATCTCTCGCTGAACAATCCAATCTTCCCTAATGTGGATCTTGACACTTGGATCATATTGTTTCGCTTTCTGAACGGAAACAACATCTCAGGCTCTACGTTGTCTTCTCTCTCAATCACCTGGACCCAAGAATTGAACTCGGCCTTATCACTTTTTCGAGACCGCCTTATCGACGAAGACGATTATGATGAAGATTATTATGAGAAGTGGATCTTCCCCAAACTTGTTCATCTTGACTTTTTTATTCCATCCCTTATACGTCGTTACCACGTTAGCCAAATGTCCGCATTCTCAGGAGTACATTGTTCGACGATTCCCCGCATTCGGATTTCTATTGGAGAATCCCGTATTTCAGAAAATGAATTGAGGGGGTTGAGGAGCTCGATATCTGGGATGTGGAGCTACACCGGCCCATATTGTATCTTCCTCCGCTTTCGCTTCCTCGCCGATCTCACGCACCTGATAATAACCGACCCAATGGAGAAAATTATCGATAACCTCAGGAGGCTTCCAGAGACACTTCAAAGCTTGGATATCAAATCCCAGACAGGGGAAGAAGACGGCATGGCATTCGCCACTGCTATACAGGACATGTTCCCTGTTATCCACTTTGTGGCAATTCGGTACGGCATCGACAGGGCCTGCATAATACTCTCTCCATCATTGGAGATTGAGATCTCGGAGTGGGACACCGAAGCCCTCTTTACAGCGCGCTACCGCTTCCCTGACGTTCACTCTCTGACGATTCGATACGGCGGAGATGCCATCAAGCTCACTCACAGACTGATCGTCTCACTGGGCCCCGACATTTTGTTTCATATGCAACACTTACACACCTTCAAACTTTTGCATGATGTTTCCATTCATAAAACCATTTTCCTGAATAACAATTCTCAACATTCGGTGGGTCCCTCACGCATTGGTCATCCAGAATACGACCCTTGTGATATTGAGCTCGAGCTTGAGGAGGATGACATGAAGGACTATTTGAACGCCTGGGGTAAGCAATGTACATGCCTTTGTCATGTCGAGGTGACCAGAGATAGCCGGTGGATCAGAACTTCGACCAAGGAAAAGTGGATAGAAATGGCCTAGTTGTCGCGAGTCCGGAACTACGATTTCTCCAATGTACATTAGCTTTCTACGGAAGAACAGAGAATGATTCAATTCAACTCTGACTCGTTTATCTACATAGTCGGGCAAAGAACAGTATTACCTTGCGAGAATGACATGGGTTGGTTTCATCACTCTTAATTCGCCAAACTTGTACAGAATAATAAATTGGACCCATACGATACTGATCGGTACACGGCTGCTCGATGGCAATGCCGTACTCATAAGGCTTCTTCCTGTACCGTGTGAGGAGTGAAAAGAGTGTGGCTGAGGTGAGCATGAATATAATTATTCGAAAATGATGATGAACTCGAGAAGAGAAAATGAGCCGTAGATTGCAGCCATTGCCGGTCTTCGACGACCTCCTTCGATTTGGAATATTACTTCTCGTATCTCAGGAGGAAATGATTATGTCAAATTCAAGAAAATTGCGAAATGAAAATGACGCTAGATAGATGAGCTTAAATAAACTATCTAAAAGCGTATTCTACAGCCGAACTGGTCAGGAATACCAAGGCACCATAGCAATTCGTTAATTCACTGGCTAATAAAATAAAAACCATGAGCAAAGGCGTACCATATGCTAATACTGGAAAAATAGCGTTTCATCTCCATTAAATGGTCTGGGCAATCTGTTGATGGTTATTCCGTCGGCCGTATCGTTGGAAAGTGACCAGGGAATGGGAGAGAAAGACTGGCCATTCGTCTCTAAAATGAAAATTTCATCGATATCAGTTGGAGTGTTCGGCAAATTGCCAAGGGTAATAGCATTGGTGATCTCTAATGCCACAATCGCGACATTAAAGTCTTCTGCAGTCTGGACATTCAATCCTGCTGCTGGGAAGCCTGAAAATCCCGTAAACCAGGCATGCACCCCTGGGCTTCCTAAAAACTCATCCTCGTTGACTACAAAAGAGTCGAGAGTGAGAGACCCAGGAGAGAGCTGGGTGAGGTTGGTGACGAAGGCCTGGTCTTCCGTGATAAGCCATGAGGCAAGGCTCCAGAATGGACCGCCACCGGCAGCAGAGACGCCATATTGAAGTGTAGGCTGTATCAGGGCATCCACGGTAGGTGGTGCGAGGGCGGCGAAGTACATTAGGAGTTGACCACTATTTACTTGTGGAAGCGGCGGTAGACCCCAATTCGATTGGAACCCTGAAACGCTAGGTGCTTGAGCAATGGCTGCGATGGTTGCAGCTTGGAGATTTCGAGAAGTAAGGCTGGGTTTGATAGCAGGGTCATTAGGGAGATTGAAACGTGGCTTGGCACCTTTCAAGGGCGCAACGTGGAGTACGGTCCCATCAGCATCGAGCAGACGAACCTCGGTCGCTGAGTGCACAACCTTGCCACCTTCTGGGACGGTGTGTACGTTTGATTTTGGGAGCATACCGCCCGGGGTGTGTACCAGCTCGTCGGCAGCACGCTGTGAATAGAAGGATCAGATATAAGCTTAGGAAATAAGATATAGATTGAGCTTACTGGATCCAATGGACTCGCGATTGCATTGAGAGTATAGAATGCGAGAAGCATGCACAAGGCCACAGGTCGGAGAGACATGGATGCAAGCATTATCTACTGCTCAATCAGCACGGTGCTCAATGTTCGATTTGGGCTGTTTACCTGTAAAGCAAGCTGTTCGAGACTGGTGAAAATCCTAGCCTTTCTGTGTTCTCTTTTAAAGAACGAACGAGATGAGTGATCCTCGTTAAAGCAGTCACATGGAGCGGTCTGTGCTGTGATTTATTTTACAGAAGTGGAAACTATTCATGGCTTCTCGAAGGCAAATGGTGCATTTTAATCAACGGATGAACGTCGGCTGCATTGATATATCCCCCTAATTTCTTGTTCCGTTCGTTTGGTGGGAATGATTGACACATTGAGGTTGGGCCGAGGATCAGGCACCAAACCCAACGTATAACTTGTGGCGAACGTAAGATGATGATTCTAAGTGACGAATGCAAGGCAATGCATTCCTGAAGAAAAGAGACGAGAAACTACATCCTAAGCTCGTCCTAAACCAAAGTACTTTCAGTGCGGCATAAGCTAAGATGGGTGTGAAGGTGCCTTGGACAAAAATATCAGCATCTCATGACTGATATTTTGGTACCGCGGACGGCCGAGAAGCGTTCATTATCCTCCATTATCAAAGCCTCTTCATTGCTTCTGCTTCTCAAGAATGACAGCTATACCACTGTACCAGGGTATGTTCAGCGTTAAATAGTCGGTCATGAGGTGAATCGACCGTGGACAACGACTATTAAGCGTATTGTTCCACACGCACCATTCGATCATTCGTCCCACTTTCAAACTATTTTGAGAAGCCTTCAACAGCTTGTTCGGCGCTACAGAACGTCCGTGAACAGTGAGATGGAAAACGGGGATGATATGGAACGCCAACGCGCGGGCAAATCTTGTTGAAGACTTCGAAGGGTCAAGGTCGGCTGGTTGAACCTTATTGCCTGCTCCACTCTCATCGCTTGTCGTGTATATTAGCTGGAGATATGATACACAGAATTATCTGGTAGGTCAATACCACGGAGGATAAGTCCTTAGTAAGCACTCGTGTGTGCATGTATTCGCACGTACCAAAGGCCCTTACCTTCCTCGCTACTACGGACCGACTCCGTAAATAATTAAAAGTTCATACGGTTGAGCCAAGTAAGTCTGTGCGATACAATTCTCCGTCTGATCACTCAGTTCCTAGTTATCTGCTACAAGTCTTGTAGCAGATAACTATGAAAGTACAAGCTCAGTTTTAGAAACCCGCAGTCTTCACACAGAGTCTCCTATGGCTATGGACGTTTTAGATTGCAGGTGAGTGCCATAAATTGAGCATTCTGTTGCCATTCTGAGCAGATTTATTCTCATCCTCTAAATGTCAAAGACTCTGTCGAGTACGTTTGCAGGGCAGTTCCACTAAGTGCCAGTATCGGTAGCCTCAGCGAAGTTTGATCTGTTCAAATTTAACTTCGTCAATACAGTATGTTATTGGAGCTTAAGTGCTATAGATCACGATATACATCTTCGACCGGCCCTTGTTCATTCGGCATACAGTAAAACAACACATTATACACCAAAAAAACAACACCGAGTCGCACGCTCAGCTATACATAAACACCCAAGAAAAAGTTCACGAATAAATAACACCCTGCCAATGAAAGAGTGGAATTGGCATAGGATGAGGTGGAGGAGAGGGAGAAAACCGAGAAACGTCTACTCTACAAGAAGTAGGCGCCTCTACAAGGTAGGCAAAAGACGACAGAGAAGAGGAGGGAGCCAAGAAACCTATACTACTCAAGAAACAGCGGCCTCGGGTCGAAAAGAAGCGTCTGACTAGCGTAGGAGATAGTGTCAGAGAAGATGACGTTAAAGGACAACCATGAGGATACCAAGGCCCCATCCAACGACGAACTTGGCCCACGCCCCCTTGCCAAACACGACATTGAAGCCGTATATCCCTAAGGACCCCGATGGAGTAGTTGCATTCGGCGAATCGGTGCTCCCTGCGTCCGAAGCACTGTCGCTGGATGTCTGCGAGTCAGTGGGAAGAATACCAACGGCAGTAGGCGGAGTGCCGTTCGGGATGCCTGTTCCAATCGATATGCCTGAGCCGGTAGAGCTCGTCTGGACGACGGTAGGGCTTGTTGGAGTGGAGGTTGAGCTCGTGCTTGTGTTGCTAGTGGTCCTGGTGCTCGTGGTGAACCCGGACTTGGACTGGGACTTGGATGTCCCAGTAGACGATGACTTGCTGGATGAATGGGTCGAAGATGAGCTGCTGGCTCGAGTTGTACCACTGGCTGAGCTGGAATGAGGGGCGGTAGAAGAAGTCGCGGATGTAACAGTAGAGGTTTCGGCTACTAAATATATAGCGAAGCCACAACCAACTTGATGAGCTGAATACTGATTGAACGTGAGCTTCATGACTTACCACCGTTACAGAAGGTATCCATGACGCCTTGGACTGCATTACGGTCTTCCACATTGCAGACAGACTGGGAGCAGCCGATAACAGAGTTATGGAAAGCACTGGTGGCGCACAGGCATTTCGCGTCAGAGTCAGAACTATCGTGATTATATCCTACGTCAGGACCACACGCGATAAAGGAGAGAAAAAAAACGAACAATTGACAATGACTGGCGGACGCAGCGCTGGAACCGCAATTGTTGGCGCAAGCGGGCAGTTGACTGAGCTTAGAACCCTGCGCCGCGACAATCGGTACAACGCTTCCGAAATAGAACGCCAAAGCTGGTATAATGGTTACGAGCGACCAGGTGGGGGTACGCATGTTGCAATGAGTAAAAGAATGGAAGTGTGGTTGTAAAAATCACAAAAAGAGTGGAAGGGAAGGACGACGCAAGGTGAATACAACGGTCGTGGTTGCAGTCAAAGCCTGAAAAATCAAAGAACAGTTGATCTTGGGAAAAATCAGATGGACGCCTTGACTCCCTGATGACGCTGGGAAGACAGCGGATATGGTCCTTGACAGCGTTGGTTATTATTAGATTTTGTTGTATTTTAACCCTACTAACGCCGCGCCTAACTACAAAATACGAAGGGAATTGGTCTCTTCTCTCAATTTATAGAATGTAGATGTTGTAAGTATTGAAACGTCTAAATACCCACGTATTAATACCTATATTTAGTGATTCGATATATTGTGAAATCTGTCACTATTAGTATGTCAAGACGTCAATCACTCGTCCTAGTTCCTTCACCTCTTCCGAGCACGTATACTATCAGGTGTAACTCTACAGTTAAAGACGCACTAACAGAAGCAACATGCAATTGATAGTCACAGGAATACTGATCTCATACGGGAGCTCGACCATTCATGTCTGAGCGCCTGTTCTTTAGTATTATCACAACCAAACGCGTGTCGACTCGGAAGTTTTCGGCCGGCGAAAAGGGCTCGAACACTGCACAACGATGGAAGAGGGCCATGAATGGACTATGGAGACTGCAAACCACGATGGGTGTCGTATTTCAAGCACGTGGTTGACAATGTAACCTTACATATCTCGCTTATTACAAAGTTCGGTATCTATGTTTGCATGTACTGGAAAAAATGACCAAAAAATGATGAAGAGCGTTCTTAGAATGTGTCGTTAAAACAACTTAGTGGGGAAGCTATCAAGCTGCATAGCCATATGGTAGTGACATATCACACTTGAGTCTTAAGAGGTATAGTTCCCATTGTACATTTGTATATTGAATAGGGCCATCATGGTCCACGAACATTGTCACTTTGGAAGCTTGGTACTAGATACTAGACAAAATTGCTAGTAGGCCCCCGAGGCCAAACTCTTCAGATACTGAAAATCGATGTAACAGTTAAGCAAAGGGGCCGAGGCCAGAGATATACAAAGTACAATATCCTAAACGCACAATTGCACGTCGTCCCATTCATCCGAGGCTATGTTACTATACGTCACCATGAACAACAGCACCCCCAGAAAAGTGAGATTCATTGTCTTTCTGGCTTTGCTATGTGATTTACATCGGATCCCACGGGATATGTTCGTGCCTCTGATGCCGTTCATTATTCACATCTACGATACCAAGTCTTTTGTAAATCGTATAAGTACCCTCGTCAAACATTCATCGATATCCAGTCCCTCCTAACACCACAATCATTTTTACATCCGATTCTAACACCTTCCAAACCTCTAGTGATCTCTTGCTCTTAGACGCATGATAAGGCCTTTATTTAGCGAGTTCCCTTCGGGACGACATCTGCTTTCAGCCGAATTATTTACCCCATCCCACCCGCATATCGGGACTGTGGATAGAGCCTGCAAGGTCCCCCGACAATATACGGTGCACACCCGGTACGGGATGCTTCCACATTGTCCCTCTGGGTTAATGGTTGTCCTTTCGAGCACCCATACCTAACGTCAGACCATCGCCTGGATTCGGACTGCTCAATAAGTTCAGCTCTGCAGATCCCGTACTCCCGTGAGTCTCTTTCTTTCGTTTCATCAATGTGCGACCTATTCAATGTGTTTAAACAGCAACGTTTTGATAGACACGTACCCTTTCCATAGTCCGTTTGTGGGGTTTTTTTTTATGTTATTTTATAGTTTATGAGGGGCGGGCCCCTCAATCCGTTTGGGGTATCGCCACAAGTACTCCATGAACCATTTTCGGAATCATCCCTGCACCCCAACTTCCAACTCAGCGATGGTGACTTCAACGAGGATGCTGACGGGGACAACGAAAGCGACAACGCTGCTGACGAAGGAGGAAACGTTACAAAGATAGCGACGACGACGATGACGAGGAGTGAGCTAAATCGCAGCGCACCAAGCCTGCCGTGTCCGACCTACGATCCGTCCCGGTGGCAAACATGCCTTCGAGCTCGCTAAAGTGACAATGGCCGTCCGTCTTCGAAGACATTTCTGACGAACGCCCCGAAAAGCGTGTCACCCTCACTTTTCCCTGGTGTCCTCTGCAGGGCAAGTCTGTGACCCCATTCCAGGCACAATCCTCTAGCCCCACCCTGCGCAGACCAACGAGGAGGATCCGCAACGTGCCTCCTACGCGCAAAATTCAAGCCTCCATCACCTGTGGAACCGCCGGTGAGGCCCGTGATTCTCTCAAGTTCAGGTGTCCAGTCGCGGGCAGCAGATACAGGACAGTAGGCAGACACATCCCCGACTTGAAGCACCATCTGAAGACCCAGGACGCGGGCAGGTGTACACCTTTCACTGGTGTTATTTTGTCTGATGCAGAACGTGCCAAGACACTGTACCTTATATTATCGACAGTGGTGACGAGGGGTTAGAGGCTGCATACTGAGCTTCAGCAGCCCCACGCATTGATGAGGCATGTCGGCAGTAAGAACAAGAACACGAAGTGCATTCATTACGAACAGAAGATTGCGAGGAATAGGCGGTCAATGCCTGCGCAGCGACATCGGACTTTTAAGTCTACGGCAGCATTCATCTGATCTATTGGCCACCACAGCATCGCGCAGTTGGAATGAATGTGAAGCTTGTCAAGGGCAGGTCAGAGTCGTGCTCTATCAGTGATAGACTCTCGCCATTACAGACGATATTATCCTACTACCAGCGAGAGTTTGTTGGAATGGTCTGTGAAATCCTCGAGCCATCAGAATCAAGGAAATTTCACTCGGTCAATACAGCAATCTCAAACAACTCACTATCGACTCTTCCTATGTATGCAACTATTGTCGTGCTTATCCCTCCTACCACACTATCAATAAGCCCCAAAGTTAATCCAACTACCGACTCTCCCGCTTGTTCTACAGCTCGAAATACCTGTGCGACAGTTAGGTACAAGTCCATGTCTTCATGCAGATGGGGACGGGACGAAGCGTGAGTAGGAGCAGCTCCACCAGCGAGAATGTGGTATACAAGAATTTGATCTAGTGATGGCCAAGAGCATTGGATCTACTAAAGCATGTATTTGGGAATTTGAAAGTCAAGCTGACGATAACGGCAATGGAAGTGGGTGATGCAGACAGTGGGTGACATCGCTGGGCTGCGATAGTGCCTGGGATGTCTTGGTCAAAGGAGGGGTCAAAGAAAATAGAAAGGATGAAGAGGATGCCCGTGGCTGTGAACGACGTGTTTAGAGCTACACTCTCGACGCACGGTGACAGCTCAGCTAGCCTACGTGTCGCGTATGAGAACGATCCCAGTAGGGAAGTCGAAGAAAGATCATTCCGACTGCTGTGGATGACTCAGGCAAATAGACAACCTCTATAAATTGAGCAGTTAAAAATGTTTGCGATTAATAAAAAATATGATTCTAACATACTTGCCTTGTCAATACCTTGCAGTGATTTATATACGAATTCAATAGTAAGCTTGATAGTGAGTGAAATAAATGCAGACGAGACCCCCCCAGAGGTTTTCACAGTCCGGTTATCAGCGGGTTGACGCACTAATTGCTGGAGAACCATGTTGGCCATGCGGCATCTGCCGAAACAAACCTTCGCACTTAAGGTAGGTGTCATCCATTTTCGACAGACATCACGTGAGCAGTGTGACAGATCCTGAAAAGGAAGGTGAGATGGCAATTAGACATAAAAACGCAAATTTAAAGAAAGTGGTATAGATTTTGACTAATGTGCTTCTCACAAAATGTAGAGATTATGAAAAGACACGCCCAAGTAAATTTTTGCTGACAAATACAGTGATTTCTCAGAGTTATTTTCAAAACAATACTAGTGCACCCACCTGATGCACACATTGTGTCTCTATATCTGTTTATTCTTCCGTTTATTACTCTCATTTACCTACATGACCCAACCAAACATCAAAAAATTTTCAGTAGTCAATTATGAGAGATTTTGAGGGGCAGAGTGATAGTGGAAGGAAGCATTGTCGAATCAATCTGTTGTGATCATTGCCAATCAAACATTGATTGACCTTCGTTGGAAAATAACTCACTCAGTTCTGCACAGATCACTACAAAATTTTTAGATACTATTTAAAACATCTATTACTATCATTTGTGGGAAGCATATTTTTAATTTTCAAGGCCAATATTTCATAAATTCGCATTTACTGTGTTTTTTGCGTGCACCTTCCATTTTTGGAAGCCTTTGTCACATCTCGTGACGTCTGTCGAAAATGGATGACACCTACCTTATTATAATGAGTAAATTACTCTATACACCGTCACAAGTTACATGTCTGAAGCCGTCCTACGAACTTATCCATACGCTGGACACAAAATGGTAATTCTCACCTTGGAGTTAAAACTTATTTCTTCCATATGTGCCTTGCTTGTGACTGGGCTTCGCACCCAAATGTCTGGATTCGTGGGTAGTGATACAAATTGGCTCGTCACCGTAATTGCTGCACTTGAGAAATCCATTACGTTGGCCTGAAGCCAGAAGTCATTATGTGTCGTAACCATCGGGCTTAGGACGACAGCACTTACTACCAGCTCGAGTCACTGTCATACAACGGGCTGGCAACAGAAGTCCCCTTTATACTGTACTATTTCGACCAATTGTTCAGGGCATGTTACACGTTACACGTATAGTTCATTTGACCAAGTGTTCAAAGTTAGCCGTTACCTGTTACAGACAACCAAAATTGTTCAGTTCGAGGGGTTGCACCATTGGTCCCTTGATTAAGATTCTAAGAAGAATGATTACCATTCCATTTTTAAATCTTTATTCTGAGCACTAGATAGGTTACGGTCAATCGTTTAGCAAAAAATTCGCATTTTTCAGCCTCTAAAAAGTTCATTTCAGAAGGTGTTCATCTGTCCCCGTTACCCGTTACATTTTACAAAATTGTTCAGTTCAGTATGCCCCGTTACCCGTTACATGAACTATCGGCCGAAATAGTACAGTACTACCGCAGGTGCCACAGGTGCATTTGAGGAGGCTCTGTGATGTATTCTGTGTTGAGCATCAATGAAATATATAAGACTTGTATGGAAATGTGTTTTGATTATTGAATGAAGGTGCGGGTCTCCCTCACATGAGTCGACTGACCGCATTGCTCCCCCGTCCATTTGGAGAAATTTGAAGCTGAATCTTGAGCACCTTTAAATCGAGCAAGGAATCAAATTCTGCATGCAGAATGCATTATGTACTACGTAGACTAAGAAACTAAATAAAATCCGGTGCTCAGGTTTGCTGACACAAAAGTTTTAGAGCGTCAGCATCGCAGCGAGTGGGCGATCCTATGATGTTCTATGTTTCTTTTTGAGAAGTATGCACATGTGCTGGGCCTCTTAAAGTCTTGATGTAATGGGAAATTTCTCAAACGTAAAGAGGAGCATGTGTCGTCGAAAGACGCGCACGAGCGAATTCCGACTATTTCTACACCTGGGGTTTCCTGACCGAAGAAAAAGACGGGCACCCGTTAAAGGTATGCTCAACTGATGATATAACCGGAAATCATAGAGAGGAGAAACATGAATAATGCTCAATAAGTAGGAATCAAGCAGCCCATATGCTGCAGATAGATGATGTAGTTTCATAATGAAAATAGCATAATCGGTAAAAATAAAATGCATTTGACAGGAGTGATAGTCATCCACCGAATCCGTTCTAATCACTGTCATTGCGCAGTCCGCATAAATATCCAAAGTAAGTAAGGTTAACTACATATAAGTATAATAATAAGATGTCAAGAACTTGTCGAATCCTGGAGTTCCTGTCAAAGTTGGACATCCTTTTCTCTCCTAAAAATTATTCGTTCATAGACTATGGAAGACCTGAGTACCGTCGGTTATTTTGACCGTCAAAGATAACTAGATTCTAAACCAAACTATGCATTGCTTATAGCTCCTCAAACATCCAGGGCCGACATGGAAACCAAGCCCCGTGAACTCGGGGACGATGCCACGAGGTATGTGGCTCCACATCTCCGCAGGAATATGGAGAGAAAGGTAAAATAAGTCAAACAGTCAACTGAAGGTCCCCATTGTCAAACCAACCAGGAGGAAATACTCACAATACCTCCAGATGCACTAGCGAACTCCTGATTTTCAGGATTTGCGCGTTTCAGTGTCACGGGATTGGTGTGAGTTTTTACGCATCAAGACACCTCGAAGATGCATAAAAGACTCTCAGACTCGTTAGACTTTCTTCAAGCTGAGCTTCCTCAATCTACTACAACTTCAGTGCTGGTCACTTGTAAGTCATCTCAGACGCCCCCAAGCCACTGTGCCATCGTACTGATTATGATGTCTTTCTCCTAGAACCCTTTTCAAAAACATATCATATAAAATGCGTTTCACTTCCACCATCATCTTCAGCGCCGTCATCGCTGCTACTTCTGGCCTCGCTGCATCCATCAGGGATCCCGAGTTCTACCGCCGCTATGAGAAGTAAGTCACTTTTGTATGCTCAACCTGGTCGGATCTAATATATGCAACGATCTAGCACGGAGTACACGTCTCTCACTCGCCGCACCGTCCCTCTGCAATGCGGGTCGCACAATAATCAAGTTATATGCCCGACCACACATCAATGCCTCTCTGCGTCTGCTAGACCGACCCGAATTCCTGGTGCGCATGCGACATTGAACTCGCATTGCGAGACGGAGTGCTCTTGTCGACAACCACTGGGTGAGATCAGCGGAAACGCACAGAAGAAAGGATCGCAGCGCCCTCCCAGCCGCAGCCCTTCTCCCCGCCGCAGCCCTTCGCCCCACCGTCACCGTCGCGATATTGAAGAGTACGTGTTTACTGTGTAATTTTTTTAAGTGTGCTAACTGATCAAATTCTTCAAATTGTTTAGCATGGACACTTCGTTGACTCGTCGCACTGTACCCCTTCAGTGCGGGTCGCACAATAACCAAGTTATATGCCCGACCACACATCAATGCCTCTCTGCATCCGCCAGGCCAACCCGAATTCCTGGAGCGCATGCGACATTGAATTCGCATTGCGAGACGGAATGCTCTTGCCGACAGCCATTGGGTGAGATCAGCGGAAACGCGCAGAAGAAAGGATCACAGCGCCCTCCCAGCCGCAGCCCTTCTCCCCGCCGTAGCCCTTCCCCCCACCGTCACCGTCGCGATATTGAAGAGTACGTGTTTACTGGGTGTTACATTTAAATCGATTTAACTGATTGAATGTTGTAGCATGGATACGTCGCTGACTCGCCGCACTGTGCCTCTTCAGTGCGGATCGCACAACAACCAGGTGATCTGTCCCACGACCCACCAGTGCCTGTCCGCATCTGCTAGGCCAACCCGGATTCCTGGAGCGCATGCGACATTGAACTCGCACTGCGAGACTGAGTGCTCTTGCCGCCAGCCTCTTGGCGAAATCAGTGGAAACGAGCAGAGGAAGGGAAGTCAGAGCCGCAGGCCTGCCTCTCCCCGTCGTCACTAGATACCTTAAGTTCTGCTGATGTATCTTGTAGACCCTATTTGGCAGTCAATTTAACGAAATGGGTAGTAGTTACGCTGTGTGACTTCACCAGAGTTCCCTGGATTCTATTGTTTGGCTGCTTCTCTGATGTGTACATCTCTGCATGGCATTTAACTATCTATGAGCATTCACTGAAGTGCCGCATACGTGATGTTTCTCCTCGTTTCACTGATATACCAGGCGCAAGGCTTGATCTCATTCCACCAGGCCTTCGTCGAGTTCCATTCACTTTTGTCTTTCTTTAAACAATGATAAATGGATTCGGCAATATTTCGAAGTTCTTATCTAAGACTTGACTTTATTGCTGAATTAGGGTATTACGCTATATGCAATGTATCCGTGTGGCGCAATAGGGTGTATCGGTGTATGCTAGTCTCCGGTGTAGTGTGGCGCAATCGCCGCACATGTCGTTTCGCCGGGCACTTCGGCTAGACTATTTCTATGATAATTCGAATGTACAGGTTCCTGAGCGCCTTGTATACAATGGATCGACAGCTTAAATACTGTTCAACATTATTGTGCCGGATATATCATGTCACAATAATAAGCAAGACACCTCCAGGCGTAGCACGATTAAAGTGACCAGAGACTAGCCGCCAATATATCGTTCTGAACTTCACTTCAAATTGGCATAGAGACGCGAGGACTTTGCTTCATCAATACCGTGAATGTCCCTGTGAATAGTCAATTTGAATTAAACCTAGCTAATTATCGGTGGCCTTTGATGAAGTACCTGGGCGCGGGCGGAACTCGTCACTTCGCACTTATGTCCGCAAACGGCGCTGCCAATGACTTGAAATATTTGCAATCTATTCGTTTTTCATTAATGATCCATATACACTGAATCTCTGACAAACGCCATACACGATCCCAATGATGTACTCGCGAGAATGTACAATAATCGCGATGGTTCCGTTATCGTGTCGGAAAAATACAGGTTAGCATATCCGTAGTTGCGAAGCTGATGATCTTATCCGTAATAATCAGTCTCTGCGTGAAAACACATCAGCATGTTATTGGATTGTGTAACCTCACGCTAAGCACCGGTACGTATGGTGAATGCTGGTAACAT